>JAQIUQ010007038.1:5000-37500 GCA_030378365.1 Hybognathus amarus | reverse complement strand
TTATGTGTTCACGTCTTCACATAGTGGGTGAGACAGCTTTAAAAACCATGAGCGTCATGCGTACTTGAGTGTGTACTAGATCTATAGACGACAGCGCTGCTCATTCATACAGAGACGCGCTGAATATAGAATCAATAGGGTCGCACATCAGTCTTTTTGCGCTGTATATTCACAGACACACGCATCGCGATTTGATTTACTGCACAGCTATATTTTGATTTATTCATCCATCTAGTATCAAATCGCACATTTTACGTGGCATCTGTATTGTTGGCCTAACGCAAAACGACTGGTGTGCGTCTTTTTGACAGAGCGGGATTCCCTCAGCATGACAGAAATAATATGGCTTTAAGTTATAAAAGTAATGAATTACCTTTATTTTCACGGAGGGATGGTGTTCCCGAACATGGGAGAACATGTTCGAAGTGTTTCCTCCTTTGGCAGCAACTCTTCTTCCACATAACTTGCAAACTGGGTGTCCATCTTCAAGCACAACACCACGATCGTTTTTGGGATATCCAAAATATTCCCAAACTGCAGATTTTAATTTTTTTTTCGGCGGAAGATACAGATTTGCAGCCTCTGTCTCGGACATTTTCAGCGCTGTACAGGTATGGGTGGAGTTAAGTAGCAGTCACGCTGAAAGAAGTTGCATGCGGCAGTGCGGGTGAGTTCTGGTTTAATTTTTTTTTTTTTTTTTTTTAAAACCGCGGATAAGCAAATGTCTACGATATGATAATCGTACATGTCAATATCGCGATAAACCGCCATACCGGTATATCGTTACAACCCTATGTGCGTGAAAATCCCAGTAGATTAGCAGTTTCTGAAATACTCAGACCAGCCCTTCTGGCACCAACAATCATGCCACGTTCAAAGTCACTCAAATCACCTTTCTTCCCCATACTGATGCTCGGTTTGAACTGCAGGAGATTGTCTTGACCATGTCTACCATGTCTACATGCCGCCATGTGATTGGCTGCTTAGAAATTAAGTGTTAACGAGCAGTTGGACAGGTGTACCTAATAAAGTGGCCGGTGAGTGTATATATATATATATATATATACACACACACACACACACACACACACACACACACACACACTCACCGGCCACTTTATTAGGTACCCCATGCTAGTAACGGGTTGGACCCCCTTTTGCCTTCAGAACTGCCTCAATTCTTCGTGGCATAGATTCAACAAGGTGCTGGAAGCATTCCTCAGGGAGTTTGGTCCATATTGACATGATGGCATCACACAGTTGCCGCAGATTTGTCGGCTGCACATCCATGATGCGAATCTCCCGTTCCACCACATCCCAAAGATGCTCTATTGGATTGAGATCTGGTGACTGTGGAGGCCATTTGAGTACAGCGAACTCATTGTCATGTTCAAGAAACCAGTCTGAGATGATTCCAGCTTCATGACATGGCACATTATCCTGCTGAAAGTAGCCATCAGAAGTTGGGTACATTGTGGTCATAAAGGGATGGACATGGTCAGCAACAATACTCAGGTAGGCTGTGGCGTTGCAACGATGCTCAATTGGTACCAAGGGGCCCAAAGAGTGCCAAGAAAATATTCCCCACACCATGACACCACCACCACCAGCCTGAACCGTTGATACAAGGCAGGATGGATCCATGCTTTCATGTTGTAGACGCCAAATTCTGACCCTACCATCCGAATGTCGCAGCAGAAATCGAGACTCATCAGACCAGGCAACGTTTTTTCAATCTTCTATTGTCCAATTTCGATGAGCTTGTGCAAATTGTAGTCTTCTGCGGCTGTAGCCCATCTGCCTCAAAGTTCGACGCACTGTGCGTTCAGAGATGCTCTTCTGCCCACCTTGGTGGTAACGGGTGGTTATTTGAGTCAATGTTGCCCTTCTATCATCTCGAACCAGTCTGGCCATTCTCCTCTGACCTCTGGCATCAACAAGGCATTTCTGCCCACAGAACTGCCGCTCACTGGATGTTTTTTCTTTTTCGGACCATTCTCTGTAAACCCTAGAGATGGTTGTGCGTGAAAATCCCAGTAGATTAGCAGTTTCTGAAATACTCAGACCAGCCCTTCTGGCACCAACAATCATGCCACGTTCAAAATCTCAAATCTGTGGTTTATTTATAGATTTATGATAATTTGACTGAGATCCATTTCAAGCGATCACCGGACGCTCGTACTCGTGTCCCCCGCCTGGAACAGCCTTTCCGCGGCTAGTCGCTCTGACGTTTGCCGCTGACTCGGACGTCTCTGTAGTGGTTAAACATGAGATATAGTTCGTCTTGTATAAACCTAACAGGTGATCTTTGGTCTCGTGAATCCATAATTCGTTCCCTGGCCATTAGCTTTGGGAGAAGGCTACGTGAAGTTTCATATCTTTGAGCGATGAATTTGTATATTTGACTGACTGAATTGTTTTTTTTATGTTATTTAAGCTTTACTGTATATATGTTTGTACCTTTTACTTATACTTTTATATTGGCTATTACTGATAAAACTGAAATGCAACAAAAATAGATAATTTTGTCATTTTTTAAATTGTATTACAAGATAATCTGTTGTTTATTGCAACATTTGTACCAATACGATATGCAATACATTACATATTGCCTGGCATATGTTTAATATTTTTACATTTAAACGAAAAAAAGGCAGGGTTATGTTTTATATTTAGTTTTGTTATAAATATAACGTTACATACATGCAGTGAATATAATCAATAGGCTATGCGTTGCCTGAACCACATTTGTGTGCTTTATAATGTTTAAAATGTATTGAAATGAAATTGAAAAGAAGCAGAGTGGTGTTTTATAACATATTTCGTTTTATTATAGCCTAAAATGTACATACAGAGCTAACCGGAGTCGCAGAGCGAGTTGAGTGCGCGTTCAAGAACGCGCTGTTCCATTTGCAGGGAACATTCTCCTGAGTCGGACTTAGCGATGGCTACTTGGTATTGAGAAACGCCTAATGCCAGCGCTTGTTTCTAGTGACAAACATGCTGAGAAGCCAAGATCTGCTGTGCTGTCTGTCATCCATTGTTGTTTACTATGTCGCTTTCTTCGTGCGAAAATGACGTCGATCGCTTCTTTCCAGCAAACACCACGCCTATCAAGTAAGGGTACTGTTGGCGGTGGAAACGCAAGCCTGATCATGGTGTACCCGACCCGACCCGTACTGTACTGTACCGTACCCCTCAATGGAAACGAGGCATTAGATGCCTACCAGAAAAGTATCAACCGAAACCAATCCGATACCAATGCGGTTTAAAAAAAAAAAAATCAAGTAGAATTTCTATAGAGGGAATGCGCGTGTCGTCACCGTCCGGTCACGTGCCTGCAGTTACTCATAGTGAGTGGCAAAAAGACTGAGCGGCTGTATATGTGTTCTGCGTGAATGCCGCAAAAAACAAACACAACACATATAAAGTGGGAAAGAGCTTTGCGATTGACTGTACAACTAGATTTGACTAAAAATCGGAGGTATATTTTTACAGACTGCAATAGAAAGAGGAGCAAATGGATCTCTGCAATACACAGAAACAACTAGAAATAACTGGATTTGCAGTTATCATTTGTGTCAATATGCTGAATTTAGCTGTAAAACCATACCCATATATTTTGTATTGTTATATATTAGGGGTGTAACGATACACAAAACTGACGGTTCGGTTTTCCCACGGTTTTGACGTCTCGGTTCGGTTCGATTCGGTTCGGTTTAGAAAGCTAAAATGGCTTCTTTTTTTAAACAGTGGTTTAATGAAAAAAAAGTTCTTTGTCTTTAAATTATTTCAGTTACAATTAAACATTTCACAAGGATTGAAAAAAATCTGCTAATGCTGTGAACTATATTGAAGGCTGCACATTACTATAACATTAAATGTTGTAGCCTAGACTTTTAACCTAAATTCAGATGCCATTTATTTTTTAGATATAATAATCAACACACAACACATTGTATGAAAACATGTAAACTGAACATAAGGCAGTTTTTACATTAACTTGTGTTTTTTCTCTAATAATTTACACAGTTGTCATTTTCATGAAAGATATTTTAAACATGAATTAAATAATCAAGATATTATTAACAGGTTAAGTAAAATATAATATACAGGCTAACATAGTGCATTTATTTAGTGCAAAGGAAGTTGTGGACACTGAATCACTTGCCTGCTGAGGTAAAAATAATGCTAGTGACAAGCTAAAGCTTTGCTGTTTTATTGACGTCTTTCCGCGGCTGAAACACTGATTGAGCGATTACACCAGTTATGATGCCTTTCAGTAAGTATACTGTATCTTTCAACATACCTTCAGGTGTATTTTCTGTAACTGAGGAAGAGATGATCGCATTTACTCGCGCGCGCGCTGCCGCTTGAGATGAGGAGCCTAGTAAGCGATCTGTCACGTCACATCAAAGAGCGCCAAAGCGCCATTTATTGTTTGAATTTCGTGATCAAATAGACAGAATCTGAAAGATTACACCTTGCATATTATCGAAAGTAACAAAACACGGAGCTTGTTATTTGGTGTTAATGGTGGTTAGGCTACAAAACTGAATTCATTGTGTACTGTTTACATAAGACATGAGGTCCATTGAGCCGGGCTGGGCGGGGCCGCGGTAGCAGGGGGCGGGGCGGGGCGTGTTCGGTACGCAATGACAGTATCGCGATTCGAATCGCTGAGTTCAGTATCGCGGTTTTTCGGTTTCGGTTCGAAAATCGTTACACCCCTATTATATATATATATTAACAACTCATCAATTAAATATTTATCATTGCATATTCTGCATTATTGGATGTTTCTTAATAAACACTGACCAAAAAAACTATAAAGTTTTAGGGCTGGACGATATGATAATACATATGGGCTATATGCAACACTGATATAAGTGATCACCCGGATTTAGACCTACACTGTATTTATATAAAGCGTTCACAGGCAAATTGCTTTATGTTTACCGTCTATATTGCTTTTATTTCCACGACGTCTAAATCAGGCAAACATAAATGTCAGGCGACATGATTCCTGGCTGCATGTCAACATCCATGGATCACTGGATCTTTAGTAAGTTGTAAGGAACGCTATATTGAGTCCAACATTTAGTTTAAATTGATAAAATTGTTCATTTAAGCCGCATTTTCGCAGTTTCCCCTATTAAATCAAGTCACGCAGCAGATGTTTTGCCACTCAGTCAGGCTGAGGTGGGTTGTTCCAGCGGGAAAGTGACGTCAATGCATTCCCTCTATAACTGTGTGTTGCACTGATAATCACTCTTTTGTGTGTTACACACATTCTACTTAATACAGACAACTTCTTTATAAAGAAAAACAACAAATAAAAAAAATATGATCATAACCTACAACAAAAATTATATTATAAACTAGATTAGTGGGTAACTCTAAAAGTGAAATTTAGTCTAAGAAAGCAATAATTGTATAAAATCAAAAAGATCAATTATTTTATAGTCTGCTATAAAAATAAGAAAATATATATAGCACAAATGTATAGCACAGCTGTTTAATGAGGCAGCAACATATGGACAGAACAGTCAGAACAAAAAAGGCTATTAATAATCTTTCATTGCGCAAAAGTATTATGATATGAAAATGAAAGACTCCAATAGAGCACTGAATGATGCGCTTGAAGCAACACGGAGTCACAGCGCGCAGAATGGAGAATGACCGACAGCCGCAGCGGAGGGAAAAGTTTACGTGAACTTGAATTTAATGACTTAAATATCAATTTCTATCTCACATTATACTATAGTATGGCTTCAAATACAGGTCATTTTAATTTATAGTATATAGTTATTTCCTGAAAAGAACGTTATTAATGTTAAGAAATAACAATTTTAGGTTTTACTGGGCGCTATTCTATTCTACAATATTCACTAACGACAGTAAAATAGACCACCCAAGTCAATATATTGCAGTAATTTCTCTCTCAACCAGTAGAAAATGCTTTGAACACCTGATTATGCATGAAAAAAACCCGTCATAAACCGGAAAACCGGCTTAATTTTGAAAAAAAAAAAAAAAAAAAAAAAAACATGATATACATTTCAAACCGCCCAGCACTAGCTGGGCATTTACACAAATCTCACAATGCAATCTAGATTCACAAGCTTGTGATTCGATTCATTTCCCATTCGATATTGATTAATTGGAGTACAGTGTCAGGAACGTATACTTAGGAACATAAGTATTAGTTCACTTCGGAAAAATCATATTCAAATTGGACCACCATCGATCACCAGATCTGCTTTTACTGACTCTCATAATAGAAGTAAAAAGAAAAACCAAATGTAATTACTATATAAAATATTTTTTTCAAAATGCTGTTTAAATATGTACCCAATTAAGGTGAATTAAAATGCAGCCTAATTAATGAGCAAACGTTCGGCTGTTAAGCACACCATATACGCGTGGCTGGGAGGAGGTGTAGATTTCTTGTGTACCAACTAACATTTGGAAAATACGAACATTTTTATCAATTCGAAAATTTACGCCAGAACCACTTTACGCAAAAATTAATTCTGCTCGTGTTTCATGAATAAGACCCTTGGTCACTGAAGTCTGGCACCAATGACATCACTGCATCTGACTACATGTTTTCTGACCTGTGTGCGATCTCATCAATCACTTTCTCGTCAGGGTCGTCCTCGGCGATCTCGTATCGGCCCCTTGATGTCCATCTCAGGTCGCGGGCCCAGCCTCTCTTTGGCCGAACGCTTCCTCTTCAGACAGTTCTCTCTCGGTGCGCCTCCTCTCATGTACCCCTCCAGCTCCTCGTCCAGCATGATCTTCAAACCCTCCTCCTCTCCACGCTCCTTCTCCATCATCTTACGGGCCAGAACGTAGTTATAGGTCTCACTCTGGCGACTGCTCATGCTAACGCCCGCCTCCATGCCCAGGATGCCAAGCTCCGCTGCGACTGCCTCCTGGCTCTGCTCCTGCACCACCGAGCCCCAGATGTTGTTGACCCTGCGAGTGGCGCCGGTCTGGAACGGGACTGGGAGACTCGAACACTTGAGCCGCTTCTGCCTCCAGCGCAGGGCCTCGTCCTCAGAGTCGGACTCGGACTCGCTGGAGCCGGGGTTCTTGCAGTTGCGGTATCCTGTGACGGAGGCGGCGCTCGTAGACGGCCCTCTGCTCTGAAAAGATGAGACCTGCAAATATAGTCAACATCAAAAGAGCATGAACAGCTAATTGAGTGGTGTCAGTGCGTGGTGTCGGGGGGATGGTGTCAGGTGTGAGCTGATTGCATAATGAGAGGCTGCATGACATCAGCTTATATTGGATTCAGAAGCAAAGCAAGTTTGATTATAAAGACTAATATTTTCCTTAACAACATACACTGAGTAATCAATCACAATAAGTCCAGGAACATGCATTACAGACATGGAGTCCATTTTGAATGGGTTATCATCTAGGATTTGAAATATATATATATATATATATATATATATATACACACATACACTCAGTGTATGTTGATCACTCGATATCAGTGTTTATATATATATATATATATATATATATATATATATATATATGTATATATATATATATATATATATATATATATATATATATATATATATATATATATATATATATATATATATATATATATAAACACTGATACGAGTGAACACCTGAATGTAGACCTACACTACCGGTCAAAAGTTTAAGATCGGTAAGATTTTTTATGTTTTTAAAAGAAGTCGCTTCCGCTCACCAAGGCTGCATTTTTTTTGATAAAAAAATACACAAAAAACACAGTAATATTATGAAATATTATGACAATTTAAAATGACCATTTTATGTTAGTATATATTAAAATGTAATTTATTCATCTGAAAAAAACCTAGAATTTTCAGCATCATTACTCCAGTCTTCAGTGTCACATGATCCTTCACAAATCACTCTAATATGATGATTTTGATGCTCCAAAAACATGTATGATTATTATCCATGTTGAAAACAGATTTTAAATTTTTATTTCAGGATTCATTGAAGAATAGAAAGTTCAAAGAACAGCATTTATTTAATTAGAATCTTTTCTAACATTATAAATGTCTTTACTGTAACTTTTGATCAATGTAACTCATCCTTGATGAATAGAAGTATTGATTTCTTATTTATTTCCCCCAAAAATAAATACAAATTCTTACTGACCCCAAAGTTTTAAAGGGTAGTGTTTAATGCAACAAAAGCTTTCCATTTCAGATAAAAGCTGTTCTTTTGAACTTTCTATTCATCAAAGAATCCTAAAAATCAAAATGTAAAAAACTGTTTTCAACATGGATAATAATCATACATGTTTTTGGAGCATAAAATCATCATATTAGAGTGATTTGTGAAGGATCATGTGACACTGAAGACTGGAGTAATGATGCTGAAAATTCAGCTTTTTTTCAGAGGAATAAATACATTTATAAAAATACATTTTATATAGCGCTTTTCTCTGCACTCAAAGCACTTTACATAGAAGGGGGAATCTCCTCAACCAACACCAATGTGCAGCATCCACCTGGATGATGCGACGGCAGCCATATTACGCCAGAACGCTCACTACTGGTGGAGAGGAGACAGTGATGAAGCCAATTGGTATATATATAGTATATATATATATATATATATATATATATATATATATATATATATATATATATATATATATATATATATGGGGATAATTAGGAGGCCATGCTGGACAGAGACCAAAGGGCAAATTTTGGCCAGGATGCCAGGGTTACACCCCTACTCTTTCGAAAGACAACCTGGGATTTTTTTGTGATCATAGAGAGTCAGCTGATAACCGTTAATCGTTTGTTTTACTCATGTTTTTGCGGTTTCCACAATTAACTGTAGCCACATTCAGCTCTTCTGCCACTCTGTCCGGCTGAGGAAGTGTGTTCCTGCAGGAAAGTGACGTGAATGCATATAACCTCTGTCAAAAGTTTGAGGTGCCATGCTTATTCAATATGAAAAATCAATGCAAGAGAAAGTATGAAACAAGTTACCCAGCATTTAAGAATGGGTCAACATTTTCAAGCGTAAAAATCCATACAGGAAGCCTCCGTCCACACTTAGCCTATCACAGGAGTTACCAAACACATATTCTGCCGGTCTCCTCAGTCAAACACACTGATTCAGGGCCAGCAGATTTTTAGTAACTTAGAGACTCGGGACGTCACAGTGTGCAGTGTTGGCTCCAAGAACGTCTAGCAAACTATTAAGTAAATATGCTTCAAACGTGAAATATCATCATGTGCAAAGCTGGAAAAGGGTGAGGGGAAGAACAGAACTACGACTGGCCTAGACAGGCTCATCTGACTGCACAAGTGTCTATGATGCATTAGCGAACACTGAAAGCTGCTGTTTAAACGGCTGCAGATTCATTGCTGATTCGCACAGAAATCTCAACATACAGTCAATCAGCCGATATGAACACAGCAAGTGCATGTTGTACAGATTGAATAGTCTTCACCTGCACTCGCTCCTCTCCAGCATCCCGCATATCAGACTCGTAATCAGACTCCAGCTCTCCATCCTCGAGATCCGCCATTCTGACTCCGTCACCCGCCATTTCTCTCGGCCGGAAGTGACGAACCTTATTTACTGTAAGCGTCATCGACGACGTGCGCTCTCATTGGCACATTTTCCTGTGGGACCAGAGTGTGGGATGTTCTATGCATAGCTAGATGTGTTACGGCGGAGTTTCCATCGTCGTCACCGGCGGCCATCTTGTCACAGGTAAGCTGATGTAAGATGAGTGGTCAACACGAACACAGATACTCTTATCTCGTTGAAATCTTGACGGATTTACAAACGGTTTGGTTTCTTACAAACGTTATTAACGAGGCTATAATTACCTGGACGATTATTTATGTATACACTTATTATTCATAAGTACCCATAAGAAAGTTTACCATGATAAACTATAGTACATACCATAGTATACCATAGTAGTACCATGGTATACCATAATAGTACCATGGTACTTTCATGGTACATACCATTAGTGCCGAAGATATTACCATCACCATGGTACTTAGTATGGTACTGTATAGTACATAGTATGGTACCTCAGGTTTACCATGGTACTTATCCTAGTATCTCAGATATTACCATGGTACTATGGTACTTAGTATGGTACTGTATAGTACATAGTATGGTACCTCAGATTTACCATGGTACCCTAGTACCTCAGATATTACCATGGTGCATTCTGCAGTCATGGTACATTGTATGGTACTGTTGCTGTTACTATGGTACATAGTATGGGGTACCTTAGATTTACCATGGTACATACCCTAGTACCTCAGATATTACTATGGTACCATGGTACATTGTATGGTACTGTAGCTGTTACTATGAAACATTATATGGCACCTCAGATTTACTCTGGTAGCCTACATACCCTAGTAGCCTAGGCCCACATATGCCTACTGATGTGAAAATATATTCATGAAAATATATTAATGATAATGTAGCGATATATAGTTTTTAATGAATTGAGTTTTGCAATACTTTTATTTCAACACTGTTTACCATTTCTAAAGCTATATTATAAATATATATTTGACATATCAATCCAGGGCGTCGCCAGCCAGATTTCCCCGGGGCTTCAGCCCCGAATGTTTTGAGTCAAGCCCCGAATGTAATGACTGTCACTGAGCAAATATGAAACTGGACAACAATAGCCTATGTAAACGCCCGAAATCATAAGTTGCTTTATTTCATTGCGCTTTGGCTTTGCATGCATACAGCCTGTAAAAATAGATCTTAAAAATAATCTAGCCTATAGAATACATTTCTTTGCTGTCGGTAGCCTATGGGCTACTCCGTTTCTTCCTCTCTGTTAAATATGCAGCAGCAGCAGGTAGGGGAGGAGCTAGCACAGTCAACCGCAAGAGCGCGAGTTAACAACTGAGACAGTCAGCGAGCAGGAAAGAAAAGATTAAAGAAAAATGAAGCAAACGAGACTTTGGGGATTTTTCGGAAAGAAGTCAGTGGGTAAGAATTCAGTTTTTTTATCCTTAAAGTCTGAAGATAGATCATCATCTGGCTGGCTTTCACTGTAGGCCTATTTGTTTAACTAGCTAGTTATTACCATAGGCTAACAAGCGTATCAAAGTTACTATGGTTACAGCACGCTTATAGAGTGCGCACCGGAGGAGAGAGAGAGAGACATCGGTTAACTTACAGCTTTAGGGCTTGACTGTCATTGTTGTTTTTGGCTTAGTATGCTATGGACATTAGACACTTTTTAAAAAGTAAAATAAGGAGTCATGAACGATACGAGGCGGATGAGAGGCAAGAAGAGTTATCAACTTACTGGCGCCGTTTCCTCATCATTAGCTCAGGTCGGTGTCTCGGTGAAGGCTCTTCAGCAACACTGGTCTAACTTAAATTAGACCTGTAGGCTACTCACTGTGGTATTAATGCAGAACATGTCCGTTATAAATAAAGTACGTGGGACCTTACTATTTCGCCAATAGCTAACTTAATCCATTTTGTGAGTCATAATCCGTTTCTCGTGCAGAATGTAACGTAAATGAAGTAGCCTAACTTATACATCTGATTTGGCGATTGAAACATGATGTGTAGGCTAAATTAACGTTATTCCCCTCAGATAACGAGTAGATCAGGGGCCGTAAGAGAGTAAGATAGGATTTTAACTTTAGGAATCCCATCTTGCTTCATCCTATCTTATGTTAGAAATTCCTACATCCTACATTAACTTTCTCGCGAGCCAAACGGCTTTTAATCGCTGTTTTGCGGCCTTTTTTTAATGAAACATACACTTAAAATGTAGAATTAACAGCTTTTTATTGTTAACTGCTGCGTCATTGTTAACAGTCGTGTGATTTAGTCAGCTTGATTAACATTATTACAATTTATTCCTATTTAACACAGATGTTCTACGCTAGAAACTATAATCTTAATTCATAAGTAAAAATATATATATATATTTATCAAATGTATAATTATATAGGCTAGACTTGTATGGTCCTCGAATGTGTTCAGCATTTCCAAGTGTGGATCATTTATTTCAACATTTATCCTCATTCTCATATTTAAGAATCTGTTATCTGCTTGACAAATAATTTATGCTAGGCTACTGTCCACTGACATGCTTTTAAAGCTATTGTTATCCAATTTATATGACCTTCAAATACCCTAAAATGCACACATGTAGGTCTGAGAAATCAAAATTTTCTCTGGGAATATACCCCCAACCCCCCTAACTACCTCACCTTTGAATGTGTGTGACTGTGTGGTAATCTGGGATGGTCTGGTTACAGTACCAGGGATGGGGGGGTGGGGTCTTATCCAGTCTGCCCCCTGCATATAGGCATGCGATATACATTATTCTCTGTATCGAAACATGTTATCTAATAATTACCATAACCCAGCCCCTGATGTTTCGGGTTCAGCCCCTGATGTTTTTGAAACCTAGAAACGCCCCTGTATCGATCAACAGTATAATATTATATTTGATATAATCAATAGGCTACTGCTTTCATATTATATTTACAAAGCACTTTCAGGACATCTTTATTATATGTACACACACACACATATATATATATATATATATATATATATATATATATATATATATATATATATATATATATATATATATATATATAGCCTATCATATAAATAAGCATTGAAAGAGAATCTGAAAGCACTTTAAAGACTGGCTTTATATATAAGCTATTTATATTAAAAATCAAAACAAAAGCAAAGTGATTTTAAGTGCCGCATAATTTTGACGTGGTTTAATCAATGTCGTGCGCGTGAACACGACGTCTCTCAAACACTGGAGCAGCCGTGCGCGCAGGGTTGCCATGGAAACGGCGCGGGACCACTGCTACTGCTGTGCTGGTAAGCAACAAAACTCCCAAAACCTCTCTCGCTGTTGTTTTCCACTGCTTTTTTTCAGGCGAGATTAGTCTCTAAAATCACACGAATAATACTCACAACTGTTTTTGACATTTCTCTTGCTTGTAATTGACACGATTCTGTTAAATATTTACTTTAGTAGTCATGGTGTAGTGTCTTCGGAAAAAGTCTGTTAGGATCTCAACCGTTCAGAAGAGGTAAAGTTAAGTTAGCAGCTAATGCTAACTCGGTTCGAGCTTTTTATTTATTAAAGTTTGGGCTTTTAATCACCTCTTATGTGTGGATGAGAAGTTTTGTAAAGGTTTTACTTGGAAGTGAGCTAATTTATTTAACACAAACGTAAACATATAACGTACTCGGACGGTGATGTTTACTTCCGGAGCAAGACAATTGGCTGAAACTAACATTAGCTCAATGGTAACGTTAAACACATAACGTTATTTATTAAAACAAATGTTCTGTAATTTCAGGACTAACAAAATAACCCATAACAGAGAAAGCTCCACAACTTCAACATTTCTGAAGAAAGCTGCTGCAGGAGAGAAACGTTAGGACACAGGTGAGCCAGAGGAAGCTCATTAAATAACCTCATTTTGTTTCTCAAATTTAAAAATTTTAATTGTTTATTTTAAGAAGGTTTTGACATCCAAACTAAGTTATACTGAATGAGCAAAAATTAAATGAATAATATAAACCCCAAAAAAACTTCTGTCTATCCTAGTTAAGAAATTATATTCTGTATATTCTTTAAATTCTTTCTTTTCTGCATTTCACCTCTGCTGTAGTAGCTTCTTTCCTTTTAATAAACCTGGCATTGTATAGACGCTTTCAGCAGTGACAACGTAAAAACACACGGTACTGCGCATGTGCATAAAACTGGCCCAAACTTAACTTCCGGCAAACTTGCGCAGACAATCCATTAACAAGTAAATAACCATAGTAGCTGGTATTTCTTGACAGTCAAAGAAAATAAATGTTACCTGGCCAAACTGAAATGTGACACTACCAGACCCGTTGAACAAAAATCAGAGACAAGATGTTTTCTTACGACGTGTCTGATTTACCGCAGTGTTAAAAAACTGTGGCGAGCGGAGCGCGGCGACGAGGCTTTATTAGGTGAACATATCTCTCCTTATTAGCTTCTTACATGCTTGCTAACCTTTTTTTAAGGCGGGTCTCCACATGACAGGATGTTGGATGAATCTGTGCCACGTTATGATATCATCTGCTCCGCTGTAATGTGTGTGTGTGTGTGAGAGAGAGAGAGAGAGAGAGAGAGAGAGAGAGAGAGAGAGAGAGAGAGAGAGAGAGAGAGAGAGAGAGAGAGAGAGAGAGAGAGAGAGCTTGCGAATATGCGCTACACGCAACTCTGCAGTCAAATACAACTTTTCCTTAAATTGTAAAAAACACGGAAATCAATATGTGGCGGTCAGCGCTGATAATGAGTTGGGCTGCCACTAATGAATGCATGGGAAACACTGTACCGGATACTCGGATAAACCTAGCTATTTTAATATAGTATCTAATACAGTCAATGCCGTATTATCCAATAAACAGTATAAACTAACAGAACGGAAGTTAACTTTGGGCCAGCTCATCACCGTGGCAACGCGTCTGATGAAAGCGTCTATAATTATATTGTTGGCTCAGTGACAAATGGCTTGTTGTGTTCCAGATCCTTTAGTGCTGATGCCCTGCACCCTATCGTAGTGGAGCTAATCTTCATCTCTAAAGCACTATTGATGAACCACATGATTAGTAAGTGAAACGTCAAACATACACTAATTGTCTTGGTATAAGTGTGTATGTCTCTTATGTTCACCAAAACAATAATATTGTGAAATAATATATAAAACAAACTGTTTTCTATGTGAATATATTGAAAAATATTTTTCTTTGTTAAAAATCAAATCTTTTTTTTTATGTCTGTCCTCTTGTTAGTTTCTTGTGAGTAAAATACTTCTGTGCTTTTTATACTGTATATGCATGCATTTATATCTGTATATGCAGTCTTCCAGAACACAGCTGCCTGTGGATGACTGTTCTTCTGTGGCTGTCTGTCTGGTAAGTTCATATTCACTAATAACAGAAGTATATTATAAAGTGAGTACCAGGGAACTTCTGCAAATAGAAATCTGAGATAAATATGAAGATAAACTAACTTATTCTAGTTGTACCCCTTTGAACCTAATACTGCTATTTCTTTAACAAGCTTTGGTAATATGACCCAATGTGATACCAATTTATGTTCTTGGGATATCCACAGGCAATCAGGGACCGCTGCAACAAGGTTACAGCAGCTAAATACACAAACTGATTTGATGCATGGTCTTTACACCACCGCATTCATGGCAGCTCACGGTGTCATCAAGCAAGGGGGAGATACGACCATCACTCCCTCATGGAGATGTTAAGAAGATTGTTTGTAAGTATTTTTTCTTCTTCAGTGGCAATCAGTAAATGTGGCATCCGTTAAATATATTGTATGTCTATGTGTCTATCTGTAACTTGTTTGTTCTCCTTTTACTTCTTTCCTTTCTTTAGGTGAAGTTAAATCTGTCTTCCCTGAAAAGAATGATGTTGAAATAAAGGGATTCATCCGCCAGAAGTTATCTAATGCAGCCAAGATAGTGAAAGAAAATCCTGCTTAAATCTACAGAGGAAAAAAAATAAAATGTAAAAAAAAAATTACAGTTACTGTGTTTTTATTTGCCTGAGCTAATTATTTTATTTCATGTACCATTGTAAATTTTACAGTTGTAGGTATGGTACAAATACCATGGTACACATATATATACCATGGTACTTCTCCCATTGTACTATTAAAAATACTATTATATACACCATGGTACTATCAATATACCATGGTACATTTACCATGGTACTATAAAAAATACTACTAAATATACCATGGTACATGTACCATGGTACTATAAATATACCATGGTACATGTACCATGGTACTGACAAAAATACCATGGTACTAGTACCATGGTATTTGTACCATGGTACAAATACCATGGTAAAATTTCTTTATGGGTATGCTGTGTCATGGCTACATCTCTGACGTTTATAACAAACCAACCCGTTTAAAAATCGGTAGAAAATTGAGCAAGTTATGGTTATTTAAATAGTACATGTACCATTAACACAATGTTACGAGTGGAGCGAGCTGCCTGTGACAAGATGGCCGCAGGTGCTGACGTCGACCTCCATTGGCCAGCAGCGCGGACGACACATCTAGCCTTGGTTCTATGACTATGGGGCACGTTCAAATTCAAAACGACGCGCAACGTCAGCACCTCAATGCAGTACATGAGATCCACGGGAAGGAGTCGGATCACGATCCAAGGGGTGGAGATGTGTAGGATTAAGGTTGGGTTTAGGGATCAGGGGGCAGAGTTGGGTAGGTTTAGGCAGAGAAAGTCTAATATGATGGGCTTTGGTTTAGGTGTATAGTTTTTTTTGGTCAGTGTTTATTAAGAAACATCCAATAATGCAGAATATGCAATGATAAATATTTAATTGATGAGTTGTTATATATAACAATACAAAATATATGGGTATGGTTTTACAGCTAAATTCGGCATATTGACACAAATGATAACTGCAAATCCAGTTATTTCCAGTTGTTTCTGTGAATTGCAGAGATCCATTTGCTCCTCTTTCATACAGTCGGCAACGCGTCATAGTTGGGGGGCGTGGTCGGCGTGGGGGAAAGCAGCGCGACCATCGTATGTATTTGAATGACAAAAATGTCATATTGCGAGTCATTTGCGCCTGCCGACCGGCAACGGTACATTGCAAAATGAACTGTAATAGGTTATGATGGCCCTTATTTAATTAAAAACTGAATGACCCAACCAAATGGCCGGAGGTGTCGTTTCCAGACTATTGTTATCTGGTTGAATCTCCAGGTAAGACAGCGGTAGCTACCGGTAACATAAGCCTATAACTCAATCAACTTGCGTATGAGTTACTATAAGTCCATAAAACCTTGTCACTTACCAATTGTACGTATGCTTCACTCCAAACTATTAATCCTTTGACCTTTTGTAAAACGGTGATCAGTAGTAGTAGCTACGAAGTTGCAGAGGGACTTTGCTGCCAGTTAACGTTATCCGAATTCTCACAGACTGCAGTCTGATAACCTTCAGCTGATAACGCTAATGTGAATGAGACATCCCTTATGAAAAACAACTAAAGGAATCTTGTAGTATTTTAGGACAAAATATTATAGTAACGTTAATCCTATAGGAATACTATAGTATTTTGGGACATAGCCTAGAAGTAGAGGTATTAAAGAACATCACAGAAGTATTATACACTAGGCTACTATAGAATACTAATAATAGCCATAAGATTACTATAGTTCTTTTTCGTAAGGGATGTAACGTCAGACAAATCTGTCCTACTGTCTAATACGATTTTAACACCCACTACTATACCACACAGGGATCTGGTCAATATCACCATAGAGTGCCTTTCAACCCTCACAACACTCACAAATTTTGATTTTAATTTACCATTCGCTTTATGTCATGTCATAATAGTAGACACTCAAATACTATAATAAATATATTATCTGAGCTCCCACAATTATTTTTTTTAAATTATGGACCATTTTTTTGAGCATAAAGCATAGATATGTCCACCCTGTCGTGGACATATAAATGACTGTTAAATATGTTTTCATTGCATTATTAAGTTACAAACTGCATGTTATTGCCCCCACACCAAGCACAATGGATTATATAGGTATAATTAAATTATTGTTTTAAATATTATTTAAAAATACCAAGATGACAGGGTGGACGAGCCCACGACAGGGTGGACAAGCACACGACGGGGTGGACACATAAAGCAGAACACAAAAAGCATGACAAAATATGAAACAATGCTCAGGTAGGCTGTGGCATTAAGGGGCTGAAAGTGTGCCAAGAAAACTTTTCCACACCACCACCACCACCAGCCTGGACAGTGGTAACAAGGCATGATGGATCTACGTGGCCGACAGGGTGGACATTTTGGAACAACGACAGGGTGGACATTTTGAGCTTCAATTAGCATATTAGCTTACAACAAACTGGGACTAGGTAAATATTTAGTCTGGTTGTTGAAGATAATTTGGTATATTAAAACGTACATATTTGAAAATTATTGTATTTGAATCATTTCCAGTATATTTTATGCCGACAGGGTGGACATGTTAAGCTTTGGCAAAACAAGTAAGCAACCTCATATGAAGAAAATGTGTTAGTTGTAAAATCAGCAGCTACTCACTTCAGCAGTTGAATTTCCCACCACTAAAGAGATACAACAATCTGTTGTCCTGATGTCACTAATGGGTTTGGCCTATTCTTAAAGGGGCAGATTCCACAATACGACAGGGTGGACAACCATTTAAGGGACATGGACAATCTCTTCTTTTTTATTAAATAAAAATATTGTTTTTATTATAATCTGATCAATACACTAAATTTGAGTAACATCTTATTAAACTAAATATGAATATGAAAAATTTTATTAAAAAACAAATAAGATTGGACTATTTTACTCTCATTCAAATTTGATGAGCAGTGCCTGGGACATAGCAAAATAACATACATCCTCTTATACAAAACTATAGAACATCTTGAAAATGTATCTAAAGAGCCAAATAATGCTACTGCTATGAATAAAAAAACTTAGCCTTATATAACACACCCTTTCATAGTCATTTGTATGTTAAGTTATAATGGAAAATCAGTTATTTATGTTCAGGACACCAAAAGGCACCCTACAGTGATATTGACCCATCTACTCACACAGTAATCTAATAAATTATGATTAATTTTGCCATTTTATCCTGCTATCCGGTTCTGTATGTATGTAAGAAAGGATGTAGAACTTCAATTTATAATTTGTTAGTTTATTGGTGGCACAGAAAACGACACAACAACTCTTCGGCATGATTGTCGTATGTATTTCAATGAGCGCCAAGGCAATGTTTTCCCCACGCAATCTATGAAGCTGCAGACTCGGAGCCTGCATCTACAGTCCCCCACCGAGAGTCCCGCATTCTCAGACCCCTCGTTTTTCGAACACAGCGCCTCCTGCTGTTCAAAAGATCGAATAACACCCGCACACAGAGTACAGCACACGATTATCCAAATGCAATTAAAAACAATAGGATGCAATATTGCGGTCTCCAAATAAATTATCCAATAAATATTTGCGTTCCCTGCTTAATGCATGTGCAAAAAAAAATAATAATAATTGTTACTGATAGAAAGGGATACAATTGCAGATTAAACTATCTTCAGAAAAATAGTATGTGATATTATATTGCTACAATGTTTTTTTATATATATATTTTATTCAAATTCCAATTTTTCTTTCAGTTCAACCTATAATGGTCTAATTAACATTACCATGCTAACATTACAAAATAATTTTTTTGATATTTTGAATGCGAAGCAAAACAAATCAGAATAGACAAAACACCAATAATAAACAATTCTGTACTTTATTTAATGATCACCTAAACATCATCTTGCTGTTAAGAAAAAGGGAAGAAAAAATTGTGTTCATGACTTTACTTTTTGTCTTCAATTGCATAAAAAAAACCCTCATAAGTCACTTTGCATAATCATAAAATGATGTTGCTGGGTTCGGCAGGGCAACTCCATCAATGTATGGTGTACCCTGGAATAGCCTACAACATAGGACCGATAGCACATGTCTTATGATGTTTCAAAGCTAAATTATAAACGTTAGCTATCTAAATATTTTCGGGGGAAGAGGGCGAAAAAGACGTACGTTAACGGCTCAAATCTTGTTACAAACTAACTTTACAAATATTCAATGGACTATTCATATGTTGTATCGATGAGCTAAATTAGTTTTATTAAAAAATAAATCACACGAGTAGGCTGCTACGATTCGCTAAATAAAATTGAAGATAGCCTACTCACGTTCTGGCTTAAGTTCTTCACATGTTCTTCACATGTTTATCCGATACAATTTGATAGGAGGCGCTGTCTCGAAAAACGAGGGGTCTGAGAATGCGGGACTCTGGGTGCAGGGGACTGTAGATGCAGGTCTCCATGTCTGCAGCTTCATACTACATGAAGCTGCAGACTCGGAGCCTGCATCCACAGTCCCCCACCCAGAGTCCCGCATTCTCAGACCCTCGTTTTCGAACACAGCGCCTCCGGCTGTTCAAAAGATCGAACACCCGCACACAGAGTACAGCGCACGCTTATCCAAATGCAATTAAAAACAATAGGATGCAATATTGCGGTCTCCAAATAAATTATCCAATAAATATTTGCGTTCCCTGCTTAATGCATGTGCAAAAAACAAACAAACTAATTGTTACTGATGGAAGGGATATACAATTGCAGATTGAACTGTCTTCAGAAAGATAGTAGGCCTATGTGATATTATATTGCTACAATGTTTTTTTAGATATATTTTTTATTCAAATTCCAATTTTTCTTTCAGTTCAACCTATAATGGTCTAATTAACATTACCATGCTAACATTACAAAATCAGTTTTTTGATATTTTGAATGCGATGCAAAACAAATCAGAATAGACAAAACACCAATAATAAACAATTCTGTACTTTATTTAATGATCACCTAAACATCATCTTGCTGTTAAGAAAAAAAGGAAGAAAAAACTGTGTTCATGACTTTACTTTTCGTCTTCAATTGCATTAAAAAAAACTCATTTATAAGTCGCTTTGCATAATCATAAAATGATGTTGGGTTCGGCAGGGGCAACTCCATCGATGTAGGCCTATGGTGTACCCTGGAATAGCCTACAACATAGGACCGATAGCACATGTCTTATGATGTTTCAAAGCTAAATTATAAACGTTAGCTATCTAAATATTTTCGGGGGAGAGGGCGAAAAAACATACATTAACGGCTCAAATCTTGTTACAAACTAACTTTACAAATATTCAATGGACTATTCATATGTTGTATCGATGAGCTAAATTAGTTTTATTAAAAAATAAATCAAACGAGTAGGCTGCTACGATTCGCTAAATAAAATTGAAGATAGCCTACTCACGTTCTGGCTTAAGTTCTTCACATGTTCTTCACATGTTTATCCGATACAATTTGATAGGAGGCGCTGTCTCGAAAAACGAGGGGTCTGAGAATGCGGGACTCTGGGTGCAGGGGGACTGTAGATGCAGGTCTCCGAGTCTGCAGCTTCATACTACTGGTCTATACGGCCATTACTTTTCTGCCAACCAGAGCACATGCAACCGCGTCGTGACGTCACGGGCGAAGATCCCTATATAGTCCACTATATAGTAACGGCGCCGCCATATTGAGGAGAGCAACTTTCCCATACAGGGAAATGAGAAAAATGCCTGTTTTGTAGGGATGGGAAATGAAGCTTCATGAATCAATGAGGCTTTCCCCTGACTGTTCCGGGAAAAGATTCAAAGCTTCGAGAGAGTCGAGAACAGCGCCATCTGGTGCTTATATAAAATAAAGCAAAAGCCTGTGTTAAAAGCTCTGTCAGATGAAGCAACCACAACACACTCCATAATTTCAATGTTCTGTGTACAAATAATAAATATATATTCCCAGTCAGGGGAAGTGTTCCTTTTTTTGGCTGTTGCCATTGCTGTAAATACAAACCCTACACCAAACACCAAATTACCTAAAAAAAAGCCACCAAAAGTGTAACGATCTTACAAAAACAAAGACACAACAACAACAAAAAATAATAATAATAAGTAGTTTTGGTTATTTAAATGTAATGTATTGATAAACTTTCAAAGTACAGCACTCTCCTTCGAGCCTTCTGGCACCCAAAGCGAAACGCGCACGTGATCGGACAGAAAGTGAGGCTTCGTTTGTCATCGATCACGTGACCTCTGGGAAACCAGCACACCCCGATACGGGGCTTCAATAGAAATTGCTTCGCTTTCGCGAATACGCACATCGAAGCTTCAGTGTCATATGTAACATCACTACTGTTTTGTGCTCTGCTTGGGGCTGTACCAGAGAAAGTGCTGTACACATCGCCACACAACTGAAAACAGCTTTCGAGGAAGTACCTTTCACAAGCAAGACTGAACGAATCGGTTACCTGAACGTAACCTCGGTTCTCCTAGATGAGGGAACGAGTATTGCGTAAGCTAGCTTACGCTACGGGAAAGATTCTTCTTTGCTCGAACAATTGAAGCCAAAAATTTTTAAAATTTGTAATCATTGTCAACGCACTTCTCAGGTGCAGGACCTAGAGCGGGCTAACTAGCAGGCTCATTGGTTCGTTCCTGGGAAGTGCTCAAACCAATCGGAGAGCGCGCTGAACCCGCGCCCAATGAGCGGACGACGCTCGCTCATTACGTCAAAGCCCGCCGAAAGGGCGTGGCTTGAGTGTATATAAGCGCTCTCGTGGGTTGGAACAACGATTTATAGTGATGAAGCGAATCGCTGTTAGAGCGGGCACGGCCGGGAACGCAAATACTCGTTCCCTCATCTAGAGAGAACCGAGGTTACGTTAGGTAACCGATTCGTTCCTCTACGAGAGGTTCTCTCGTGATTGCGTAAGCTAGCTTACGCTACGGGAACCCCTGGTCAACGCCGTGCCCGGTCAGTCACCACAAGCATCCCCGGGAGGGTGGAGGGAGCAATAGTGGAGAAATAATAATAAAGGGCAGAAGCCGTTTATATGAGAATGTGAGGCCTAAAGAGGCGGCCGGCATAGCGGGCCATAGTATAGGAAGTTTCCATAGAATGGAGGGGAAGATCAAGGGGCTAGCCGGTTGAAGGATTCCCCATAAAGCGTGGCTAGACGCTGCGGCGGGTTGAGACCGTAGTAATTTAGCCTGTAAGGCCGGTACTTCCAAGTTATAAAATCTGATAAAGGTGGACGGGGAAGCCCAGCCCGCGGCCACACAGATATCATCAGTGGTGGAAAGTAACTAATTACAAATACTTTCGTTACAGTACTTGAGTAGATTTTTTCATTTTTTCTACTTTCTTGAGTATAATTAAATTGTGGTACTTTTACTCTTACTTGAGTAAAATAAAAATAAAGTATTCAACTTCTTTACATTTATATTTCATAAAAAGTACAAAGTACTTTGACAACGGTGCCGACGGAGCAACAGTGCAAGCTGACATTTGACAGACACTTTTCAAAACTACTGCGGTGAGAGCACTACGCTTCAGCCAATGACAGACAGGTCTGAAGCCCTTCAGCCAATAACAGACAGGTCTGGCTCGGGTGCAAAACCAATCAAAACCTCCTGTTCAGCTGGGTGGGGACGTTCAAACCGCGCTTTGACATTTAATCACTGGCGCTCGTGTTTTGAACGTTTTTCGAATCAGTCGCGCTAACGTTTCAATATTTCAGTGAATGTAAGTGAGTATCATGAATAGAAATACCACAGGACCAAGCCCAGCGAGGAGGCCATGCCTCGAGTGGAGTGAGCCCTGACGCCGAGCGGGCAAGGCAGATTTTTAGCCGCATAGGCGGAGGCGATGAGCGTCTACTATCCATCTGGATAGTGTTTGTTTCGAAGCGGCCAAGCCTTTTGTGCTGTCCCCAAACGCCACAAACAGCTGCTCAGAACGTCTGAACGTGGCAGCGCGTGGAATGTACGCCTCCAGCGCCCGGACCGGGCAGAGGAGGTTGGCATTGGGCTCGCTATCAGAGGTGGGCAGAGCCGATAAGGATATCACCTGTGCTCTAAATGGGGTGCCAATCGCCTAGGCACATATCCGTGTCTGGGTTTGAGAATGACTACGGAGTCGTTAGGGCCAAACTCTAGAACACGACGCGTTCGAAGAGAGCGCGTGAATGTCGCCCACTCGTTTAACTGAGGCAAGAGCGATCAGAAAAACGGCTTTTAGGAGAGATATTTGAGGTCAATAGACTCGAGCGGTTCGAAGGGGGGGCTTTCAAGGCCTCGAGGACTATTGAAAGGTCCCAAACCGGCACCCGAGGGGGCGAGGGGGTTCATCCTCCTGGCTCCCCTGAGGAAGCGGATAACCAGCTCGTCTTTGCCAATAGACTGGGCGCGTCGGGGACCAACGAAGGCCGCGACGGCTGCCACATAAACCTTCAGGGTGGATGGGGTTCTGCCCTTGTCCAGCATATCTTGAAGGAAGGAAAGCAAAGAAGAGACCTCACACTTAAGGGGGTCCAAATTCTTTTCGGTGCACCATTTTTGAAAACACAGACCATTTAGCCGCATAGAGCTTTCTGGGTAGATGCCGCTCTCAGCGTGTTTGATCGTGTTCAAGACTCCCTCTGGCAAATCAACGTGTAGATCGTTGGTCACCCATGCATGAAGCGCCCAGCGCTGCGGGTGGGGATGCCAGATTGTGCCGCGGCTTGAGAGAGGAGATCTGCTCTGACCGGGATGGGCCACGGGGCTGTCTGAGACAGCTGTGTGAGCTCCGGGTACCAAATCTCGATTCTCCCAACGTGGGGCTATGAGGAGCACCGGGTGGCGAAATTCCCTGATTCTCTGAATGACCTGCGGTAGCAGGGAGATGGGAGGGAAGGCATAGAGCGGGCGGTATGGCCATTCTAGCGCTAACGCGTCCCTCGTTCTTCGAGAAGAATATCGGACAGTGCGAGTTCTCTTCTGTCGCAAAGAGATCTATCTCCGCTCTGCCACTGTCATGTTGTCTGAACGAATCAGGACGTGGTGACCCTGGATGCGCGGGAGGAACTGCAACAGTGCATACTCGACCGCGAGCATCTCGAGACAGTTTATGTGAAATGGGGTCTCCCGATCCGACCATCGGCCAGAGGCCAGTGAGCCCTCGCAGACCGCACCCAGCCTGTGTTGGATGCGTCTGTCGAGATTACCTTCCGGTGAGAGAAGGACCCCATCGTGACGCCCCGTTGAAACCAATCGGTCACCGTCCAAGGCTGTAGTGCAGAAATGCATGCCTGAGTGACTCTGATTAGCTGGCGGCCCGTGGTCCACTCGCGGCGGGTACACGGGTCTTTAGCCAGAATTGGAGGGGGCGCATATGTAAAAGACCTAGCTGTAGTGCGGCTGCAGCTGAGGCCATGTGACCCAGCATTCTCTGAAAGGTTTTCACCGGAACGCGGGTATTCATCTGGAACGAAGCGGCTGAAACGCTGCAAGCGGCGTGTGCGCTGAGCGGATAAGCGTGCTTTCATAGTGGTAGAGGTCCAGGTCTATCCCCAGAAAAGAGATAGTTTGACTGGGCTGGAGAACGCTCTTTGTCCAGTTGACAGAGAGGCCCAGCGCTTCCAGATGAGCGAGAAGAGCTGTACGGTGCGACAGAAGCTCTGTTTTGGAACGTGCTAGTATCAGCCAATCGTCCAAATAATTCAAAATGCGCATCCCTGGGTTCGAGGGGCGAGCGCGCGTGTCCATACATTTCGTGAACGTGCGTGGCGCTAGAGGAAAGGCCGAACGGGAGAACGCGTATTGATAAACCTGGCCCTCGAAGGCGAAGCGTAAAAACTGCCTGTGACGAGGGTGTATTTTGAATCTGAAAATAAGCGTCTTTGAGATCTAGGGAGATGAACCAATCCCCCTGGCGCACATGTGCGAGGAGTTTCCTGACCGTCAGCATTCTGAATGATCTCTTCATGAGAGCTTTGTTCAGAAATCTGAGGTCTAGAATCGGCCTGAGGCCGCCGTCTTTCTTGGGGACCAGAAAATAACGGCCGTAAAACCCCGGCTCGGTTATGGGTGGAGGGACTCTCTCATCGCGCCTTTTGTTAACAGTTTCGATATTTCTGTGTGGAGCGTGCTCGCGGCAGCTGGGCTGACCACAGAAAGGGGCCGGGCGCGGGAACGCGCGGGCGGCGGCGAAACTGTAACTGGTAGCCGTCTTTTATAATGCTTAGTACCTACGGGGATATGCCAGGAATGGCTTCCCACGCTTTGAAGCATATTGCTAGAGGCTGAATGGCCGTGCTGTCCCGGTTGCTGCATGTAACGGGCTGGACACTGTGTGTGTGCTCGTGTAAACTGTGTGTGGCAACGGGATTTGCACTCAGAGAGGAGCTTATGGGCCGTGATACAGAGCGAGAAGAGGGGGGACACGCGCTGCTTGAGGGCGTGCTTATGCTTTCTGCTACTCGAGCGGACGGAGGCCGCTGAGTGGGAGTGAACTCTGTGGGGGGCACGGGAGAAAGTGTGAGTGAACACGTGCTTGTGGTCACATTTTTTACACTTGAGGCTTTTATGCTCTTTATGTGAACTCTCTGGGTAGCCGTGAAAACGGCTGTTTGTCGCTCGCAAGCGGGTCGAGTCACCGGCTTGTTCTCGGCGAGATTCGCTGCTGCAGTCGGCGAAGGTTCGGGGACTAACAGAGGGTGAAACTTTGACGGCGGTCCGGCCGCGGCGGAAAGAAGCCGTCTTTTCCCCAGAAGTGCTAGGCGGACTTCTGCTGATCAGGCTTCAGCGTGACCTTGGTGCGGGGCGCTTGGGGAGCCTGTCTGCGTCGGCTGTCGGAGCGAGAGCGAGGGCGGCCGCTCTGCCTGTGCTGGGGATGGGCCTGAGCTTGCTGCGGGCGGCGTTGTTGAGGCGTTCTGGCAGGGGGCTCACGAGAGCGGCCTGCAGAAGTGTTACCGCGGCGAGGCAGGAACAAATTCATGGCCTGGGTGGCTTTCTGGACCTCAGAAAAGCGTTCTACGATGCCCGTGACGGCAGATCCGAAGAGGCCAGAGGGTGAGACGGGCGCGTTGAGGAAGACAGCGCGCTCAGCTTCGCTCATGTCCGTGAGCGTGAGCCACAAGTGTCTCTCGGCGACACAGAGGATGGCCATGCATCTTCCCAGCGCTTGAGCGGCAGCTTTGGTGGCGCGAAGGGAGAGGTCCGTAGCGCATCTTATGTCGTTGAGCGCAGGGCCGTTGATTTCTCTCTCGTTCTGCGCTATGTCACTCAACAGGTCGGATTGCAGCACCTGGAGAACCGACATGGAGTGCAGCGCTGCAGCGGCCTGGCCAGCGGCTGCATAGGCGCGGGTGTGGAAGGTAGAGGACGCTCTGCAAGCTTTAGAAGGAAGCTTAGGGGAGGATCGCCATCCAGCGGAGGGCGAGCACAAGTGAGCGGCGACCAGATCTTCGACGGGCGGCATCGCTGTATAGCCCTTCTCGGTGGCTCCGTCCACCGAGCGCAGCGAGGTGGAGACATCAGAGCGGGTCCGAGCCGAGAGAGGAGCTTTCCATGATTTGGTGAGCTCGGCGTGGAGCTCAGGCAGGAAAGGAGCGGACCGGGTGCCAGCGGGGGCGGGCGCCGGTGCAGGTACTTTCCATCCATCCGGTTCGGTGGTAACTCGGGTGGTGGTGACCAGTCGAGGCCCAGACGCTCGACGGCAAGAGTCAGGAGGCGCATTAGGTCCTCTTTCGATGCCGGAGCGGGTCCCCGCGGAGCATGACGCCGAAGAGCCCAGTGAAGACCATTCGTCGCTGTTAGAAGCATGCAACGAAGGCGACTCTTTCTCTTCCTCAGAGTCGAGGGACGCTGCAGAGCGGCCATCTCGGCGGCAATGGGGGGTCCAGCTCGGGTGGAGAGAGAGAGTTGTCGGGGTGCGGCGGCTGCGGCCCACACACAGCCATCGCAGGTTCCGGCGGCCTCTGAGAGCGGCGCTTCTTCTTCCGCGGAGAAGTCAGAGGCGGCGCGGCTTGGCGGATTTAA
This sequence comes from Hybognathus amarus, assembly GCA_030378365.1. Lineage (NCBI taxonomy): Eukaryota > Metazoa > Chordata > Actinopteri > Cypriniformes > Leuciscidae > Hybognathus > Hybognathus amarus. The sequence continues at coordinate 9,920 of JAQIUQ010007038.1, read as the reverse complement.
CGGTGAGGAGTCTTGCCCGCAGGGAAGACATTGTCAGCGCCTCGCAGAGAGAGCATCCTCCATCGGCGAGGGCGATTTCCGCATGTTCAAGCCCGAGGCAGAGAGGGCAGATGAGGTGGCGGTCTCCGTCTTCGAGCGGTGCGCGGCATGAGCCGCAGGAAATGCGAGACATCTTTAAAAGACGCTCACGCTCTTTTGTGATGGAGCAAGTGGAAGTCGTCGGACGGCGCTGAGCTCGCTGAGGCGGCTGAAGGTGGCAGGGGCCGGCTTCTTCAGGCTTCTTGCTTGCTAGAAGGTGCCTTGTCACGACGACGGCTTCAGTCTTGCAACGGCAGGCGATTAGATCGCTGAATCAAAATGAATCGTTGTTCCAACCCACGGAGAGCGCTTATATACACTCAAGCCACGCCCCTTTCGGCGGGCTTTGACGTAATAAGCGAGCGTCGTCCGCTCATTGGGCGCGGGTTCAGCGCCGCTCTCCGATTGGTTCGAGCACTTCCCAGGAACGAACCAATGAGCCTGCTAGTTAGCCCGCTCTAGGTCCTGCACCTGAGAAGTGCGTTGACAATGATTACAAATTTTAAAAATTTTTGGCTTCAATTGTTCGGCAAAGAAGAATCTTTCCCGGAGCGTAAGCTAGCTTACGCATACCGAGAGAACCTCTCGTAAGAGAACGTTTGTTTTTGGTTGTATTTGGTCATGATTTAATAATCAATAGTAACGTTCAGAGGTTAAATTTAAAAATACTACTGTTATTGTGTAACGAAATGTAGTTTTAATAGTTTTTTCAGTCGACAATGTAGTTGTTTAAAGCTCAAATATGTGGTTTGTTTCTAAAGATAACGCCTATTTAAAAATTCGATGTGAAGTTTTCGGAGTTGTAAGCTGCGCTCAGCGCTCGTCTCCCCCGCCTGGAAGAGTCTTTCCTCGGCCAGTGCTTCTGACGGTTGCCGCTGGCTCGGATGTCTCTAGTCTGAGAGGTTAAACACGAGATATAATTCGTCTTGTGTTTATCTAACGGGCGATCTTTGCTCAATTGCTCTCATTAATCTACATGGTTCCCTGGTAAATCGTGTTTTGCTGAGGGGCAAAGTGAAGTTTCATAACTTTATATGTAGGCTATTTTAACGTTACATCCTGCTGTGTGTTTGACTGAAGCTACTTATGTTATAATGGCTAGCCTATTACTGATCAATAAAACTGAAATTTAACTAAAAGAGCTAAATATTAAATGTGTCACTTCACTATTTTATATTGTGTATATTCTGTAATTGAAATGTCTATTGCTATTATTATAGTATTATTAATAAACTATACTATTATCAATATTTTATATAATTATACTATTATTCTTTACCATTTTATTTGCTGTATGCTACTTGTTTATTTTATTGACTAAACAATTTACTATTACTTCTCAGTGTATGTTATAATTACTGTATGCCCAGTTGTACCACCATAACAAATGTATTATCATAAAGGATCCATCAGTTATCTATGTTATTGCTAAAATCTGGTCAATCACAGAAAATGCATTTTCCACAATAAGCAAACTTAAATATCTCAGTATGGGGACTTCACCATTCTTATCCAATAATAAAAAGCCAGATACATGACAAGCCTGAGTTTGACCATTCTTTATTTAAAAAATATAGATATTTTACAAGTCTAACTATCGAGTCTAAATATCGGCATCATAGGTCGGCATTATATAAGGTGCATTTCCGCCACCTACTGGACCACAGTGTGAAACACACAGACTTACAGTTTGTTTTTTACAAGCATTTCTCAATTCACATAATTTTTTTAACTCTTCACACACTGAGCACGACAGCAGTCTATGTGGGCTAAACTGTGGATCATGTAACATCAGCACCCGCCAAAACTCAATGGCCCTCTTTTATCAAAAGTGCATACACCAAATTTCCAGCGTACACCCAAAACCACGGTGACTTTGAGATTTATCCTGAGACAAATCCTATGTCAGCTCAGAAGGTGGTGTACGTAAGTTTTGAGTTAGTGCAGAAATGTGCAGAAAATTAATTCTTAAAACCACACAACGCACTGACAAATATTATCAATAAATCGTGGGGTAATTTCAATTTGATAGTGAACTATCCCTTTAACCAGATGAAGGGGTGAGTCGCGACTGACCAATCAGAAGTGCCGTACACACGTGATCGCGGGCGCGTATGAGCGTTGGTTCCGCTGCTACTCGCCGCCAGTAGTTGATGATGCAGCGCGTGCTGACGTTAAAACTTGCACCGTTCCGCGTCTTGAGGAGGAAGCCCTCGCTGAGCGTCAGACCTGCGGCCAGCATGTCCAGCTTGCTCATCACCCAGCCCCAATACAGCTGGCTGAAGGAGCTGGGCCTCCACGAGGACAACGCGGGCTTGTATAACGGCGCGTGGGGGGGTCAGGGAGAGGTAAGGAGCTCACGAGTGTCACACGCGCTAAATATAGTAAAGCCGAAGCGGTCTCATTCTTTCATGCTGGAATATACTATAACAATCACTTGAGTTTATTGTGTGATGTTTGAATGATCTGCTATGATCTGGAATAAACGCTGATGGTTGAATCATGTGTGAATGTGACAACGTAGTAGTCACACATCTGCTCACATTTTACTGTAGTTCTTTACATCTACTTTCCTACACAATGTACTTTATTGTTTAAGAAATGGACAAAGTGACATATGTGCATATCAGTATCTTCATGGCTATGTGACGTCAGCGGAGAGCTCGACTAAATGCCACATATATTTGCAAAACAAAATATGTATTCAATCATATATAAATGGATTGATGTTTACATTGATAATGTAAACATTATCAACATCAACAACATTATACCCCCCCCCCGTCACACACACACAGACACACACATAAACCTATTATTTGAAATAACACTTTCTTACGCTTTCATGAGACTTACTATTAATTGTTATGTATGTATGTATATATGTATATATATATATATATATATATATATATATATATATATATATATATATACATACACATACACATACATACATGGGCGTAATTTCCTATGGGCACTTTTAAAAATCCTGTTTGTGTCCCCCCCAATTTCAAATAAATTTTATAATTTTTAACTAAAATTAAGTCTTCTGTTGTTTCTGTCGTTTCATCGCCGATTGTGCCGCAACCGCGATACCTGCTCATTAAAACTTTCAGTGAGCTATTTTTAGAGTGTGCACGCGACGTTCCTGGACGTGGTCGCGCGCATCCACATAGGCTCGGTTCTGCTCATCAGCGGTTGCGAATGCGGCACAGTCAGCGATGAAGCACCACAAACAACAACAGGTGACTCTAAGCTAGCGTCATATGATCCTGCTCTTATTTATGCAAATGCTTTTAAACCATTTATGCGCGAGAAGACAAAAAGAACGCAGCGCGCTGCCATGTCCTCCTGTCCTGATACACGCACACATGACGCGCGCCAGTATCGAGTTCTATTTTGCCGCTTGAACAAACAAAAACACACATGTATGGCAAAATGTCCGTTTTGTCGAGTATCCCCACAAGAACAGTCTTCAATTAGTTAAATAAAATCAGTTAATAAAATTAGTTAATTTAAAAAGTAAAGAGTAGTGAGAAAATGAGATGCATGAGATCCTGTCAGCATAACAAGTGACAGCATCCATTGATTCCCTCTCTAGGTAACGTTAACCAAAGAACAAAGGGAACAGAAAATATAACTAACTGCTCTTGACTAAATGATGCTTGAATCTGTTATGTAAGATTACAATTAGGTTAAATTATAAGTTGTTCTATTTTTGAAGCCTAATAAATGTTTAAAATTTGTGTGTTAACATCAATAATATCAGTGATACTGGCCTTCATTCATAAACAGAAGCCATTAAACAATTATTTTAAACGGTTAGTTCACCCAAAAATGTAAACTCTGTCAGTAATTACTCGCCCTCATGTTGTTCAACCTTGTATGACTTTCGTTCATCTTCGGGACACAAATTAAGATTAAAATAGTCCAAGTGACTACAGTGTCTCTACCTGAAATCTCACGGCCCACAGAGAAGGAAATGAATAGTTGAATAGTTGAAGTCGTTATTTTTTCATTTATTTCTTGCACACAAAAAGTATTCTTGTCGTTTGATAAAGTTAAGATTGAGCCACTGTAGTCACTTGGATTATTTTAACGATGTCTTCAATAACTTGGAGGCCAGCAAGTTTCAATTCCTCAAGAAGCCTATGGACTAGTATGCAGGAGTGATCCACTCTCAGATTTCATTCTGAAGATGAATGAAAGTCTAACAGGGTTGGAACAACATGAGGGTGAGCAGAGGTGTCAAAAGTATTCACATTCATTACTTAAGTAAAAGTATAGATACTAGGGTTTAAAAATACTTCTGTAGAAGTTGAAGTATCAACTCACGCTTTTTACTCAAGTAAAAGTATAAAAGTACTGGTTTCAAAAACTACTTAAAGTAAAAAAGTAAAAGTAATGTAAGGAAAAAAAAATCCTGTTAAGGGATAGTTCACTTTGAAATTAATTTTTGATATGTTTTAGCTTACCTCGAAGATGTAGGTGTCTTTGTTTCTGCAGTATTTTCAATTTTGATATTTTTAGGGCAGAGCGTTCTTGTCTTATCAGTCATAATATGACTGACAGACCTGAGATACTTATATTATAATGCAGGTATGGTCACCACCTCAAAGAGCATGCACAGAGAAGTCCAGATTAAACACGATTTAATGACTCGTAAATGTAAGTACACATTGATGACACGAAATGAGCGGTTTGTGTGAGAAAACGAACAGTATTTATATAGTTTTTACCTCTTTTAATCACAGCCACGGCCAAGTGATCTGAAGGCACGGACGCTTCGGTCTGCGCAAGCCCCGGAAATGATCTCTCGTGTGTGTGCGTCACTCATTG
>JAQIUQ010007037.1:0-91903 GCA_030378365.1 Hybognathus amarus | reverse complement strand
GCTAAAAAGAAAAAAAAAATCCCCTGAAAACGCATCGTGCAGCCCAAACCGTAAGGGCTGGAGCTCTGAAACTTTGTCACATGGTAGGGCCTCAAATTGAGGAGAACCTATCAGAGTATGAGCCCGATTGGCCCATAGGTGGCGCTATAACAACCAAAAGTACTAAATTGCCCATAACTCCTAGACCGTTTGAGCTAGAATCATGGATTTTACACCACTGTAATCCCTGGCTCAAGACGGACAAGATGTATATCTCGGATTTCCATTTGGATCAAAAAAAAATTTGTTATGTTGGTTTTTGTCCAAAACCCACTTTTGCGAACTAGTCCCTGGTTTTTTGCCCGAATCGGGACCAAACCAGTCTAGGCCTATTCTCTGGACTCTCTAGATAAATAATTATCGAAAAAAAGTTGAAATTTTGCATTTGGTTGGCTGTAACAGGGTCTATTAGATAGTGGTCTGTGGCAAAATTCAGTCAAAAGCCAGTAAGCCCCACCCCCAAAAGTCACAACTTCACAAAAATCGATGAGCATATGTGTCCTCACATGGTTAGGAAGCATGCAAAGTTTCGTAAGGATCGGATCATAGGTGGCGCTATAATCGTCAAAAAGGTCTCTCATTATTAGGTGTTCAAGCACTTCAGTGCTGAAAACCTATTGTATTTGCTAAAAAGAAAAAAAAATCCCTGAAAACGCATTCGTGCAGCCCAAACCGTAAGGGCTGGAGCTCTGAAACTTTGTCACATGGTAGGGCCTCAAATTGAGGAGAACCTATCAGAGTATGAGCCCGATTGGCCCATAGGTGGCGCTATAACAACCAAAAGTACTAAATTGCCCATAACTCATAGTTTGTTTGAGCTAGAATCATGGATTGTACACCACTGTAATCCCTGGCTCAAGACGGACAGAGATGTATATCTCGGATTTCCATTTGGATCAAAAAAAATTTTGTTATGTCGGTTTATGTCCAAAACCCACTTTTGCGAACTAGTCCCTGTTTTTTTGCCCGATTCGGGACCAAACCAGTCTAGGCCTATTCTCTGGACTCTCTAGATAAATAATTATCGAAAAAAAGTTGAAATTTTGCATTTGGTTGGCTGTGACAGGGTCTATTAGATAGTGGTCTGTGGCAAAATTCAGTCAAAAGCCAGTAAGCCCCACCCCCAAAAGTCACAACTTCACAAAAATCGATGAGCATATGTGTCCTCACATGGTTAGGAAGAATGCAAAGTTTCGTGAGGATCGGATCATAGGTGGCGCTATAATCATCAAAAAGGTCTCTCATTATTAGGTGTTCAAGCACTTTAGTGCTGAAAACCTGTATTTGCTAAAAAGAAAAAAAAAATCCCCTGAAAACGCATCGTGCAGCCCAAACCGTAAGGGCTGGAGCTCTGAAACTTGTCACATGGTAGGGCCTCAAATTGAGGAGAACCTATCAGAGTATGAGCCCGATTGGCCCATAGGTGGCGCTATAACAACCAAAAGTACTAAATTGCCCATAACTCCTAGACCGTTTGAGCTAGAATCATGGATTTTACACCACTGTAATCCCTGGCTCAAGACGGACCAGATGTATATCAAGATGTCCCTGGTTTTTCGCCCGTATTCGGAACCAAACCAGTGTAGGCCTATTCTCTGGACTCTCTAGATCAATAATTATCGAAAAAAAGTTGAAACTTTGCATTTGTTTTGCTATAACAGGGTCGTTTACAAAAGGGAAGTGGCAAAATGCACCCAAAAGCCTATAAATCCTAAAGGAAAACTCAGAACTTCACAAAAATTGATGAGCATATGTGTCATAACATGCTGAAGAAGCATATGTATAGTTTTATGGAGATCGAACCATAGGTGGCGCTATAACTGTTAGAAATCTTTAAAACCATGTATTTCCAATGGTAAATTGCCTGTATTGGCTGTAAATGGTGTTTTCCATCTATTATGTCAGTGGATAAATGTATATTAAATAAAATTGAATGCCTTTTGATGCTTTTGTGCCTAAAGGCCTGAACTGCTTGAACACCGCTGAATGCTGCTTGCAGCTTTAATTGTTGTTGTTGTTGTTGTTGTTGTTGTTGTTTTTTTTCCTGTTTAATGTTTTGTTGTTAATGTTTCTAAAATAAAAAAAAAGACTGATGGATGTAGAAGGTCAATTTTATATTCAAGCCATTTTCAGAAGGTGTGTACAGGTGCCTGATTTATATAGGTGTGGTTCCTTTATTGTTTTTCTCTTACTTTGGCAGAATGACTAAGCAGAAGTTGGAGCGGTTTGAGCAAGTATTTAATGTCACATCAGCAAGGATCCTCACCATTAGAGGAGTCAAGTAAGTTTCTAAGCATTTTCATCAATTCCTCCACCAATATTTATAATAGTTTGTCTCTGTATTACTTGTTTATTTTCACAGTTTCTTGCTGGTGAATAGTGTTGCACTACATGGTGATCACTGCCCCATCTGCCAACGCGTAGAGGAGGAGCTATACAAACTCTCACATGCTCTTAATTGTTCTTTTCAGGTAATAAAGATTCTAGATATAATAGTTTCATCAGTTTATCAACAGTTTATCATCAGTTTATCAAATTATAGTTTCATCAACTATAATTAATGAATTTCTCTTCCTTAATATAACCAGCTGTTTTCTTTTTTCTTTTTTGATGCATTAATGCTAATTCTGCATTCTGTGTTTGGTTACATTTATTTTCTAGTATGCACACTTGTTTGTTTTAAACCCAGGGGGTTGCAAACCCCTTGGGGGTTGGCCTGTCGAGATAATTAAATAACCGTCTAGTCTACGATTATTTGATCTAACGGTGATTGTTTCAGACAACCGCGATTATTGTGCTCTTTTATAGACCTTATGCACCAGAGAAACGTGGGCGCCGTCATCTTTAGAATATTTTCTTTGAACTTCCGGTTTCGCGTCGCTCTGTCATCGCTGTCGAGGAGTAAATAGCTGGTAAAGTGGATTTACTTATTGTAGAGTTAACACAAGTTATCATGAGCATTGTAATGTTTATCATAAGCATTGTAAAGCAGATGTCTTAACAAATGTTGACCGGGAAATGTTTTACAAGCAGTTAATTCAGACCTATGCAAGATCGCTGTCAAAATACAGACCGGAAGTCAAAAGACAATGAGCGCAGCACTGAATAGGGGCGGGGCTACATAAGGTCTATAGGCATACGGAACAAGGGGGAGTCATGGACCGAAAGTAATAGACAAGCACTAATTATGTTTTCCAGCAATATAGTCAAAGTCATCTGAAGCCATTCTATAGCTTAATGTGAGGGACAGAATTATATTTACATCATTAAATTGAAGTCCATGGAAACTCCTTGTCTTCCCTCCACTGTGGCTTTTAATCATTCTCTATTCAGTATTCAAACAGCATCTCGTCCGCTTATGGTAGGATGCACGATAAAACGCGTTTTATATTATCATGATATATAATCTTTGCACACTGAAAGATTAGAAGCCTCTATTTTTGGTTGTATCTATCAAATCTTGTTCAGGGATGCAAACAGCGTGCTTTCGGCGCCTCCCGCTTTTACACGTCAGTTTGGGTGACTTGTGTGAAGCGTGCAGATCCGAGAATCGTGCAGATTTTTGTGGAGGTGGGGGGTGTCTGATTATAATTTCACCAACAATAATTCTGGATTGCATCTGAACACTGCGGGCCAAAACAGCAGTATGTGTGCAAGCGTGAACCACTAGTGTTTCTTCCACTAACTCGTGGCCTGATTGGATGAATGTGGCATGAATGTTAGCATGAAACTTATACTGACTAAGCTACTGAAAAAAATGCTTCCAGACATCATAGATCCTCTTCTTACTGTCAATTCATCTTTGTCATTAATTTAGGATACAGAGTAAACGCGTGTCTGCTCCAGTGAGCTTCTATATAAAAATATCTGTGGGGTATTTTGTGCTAAAACCTCACACACACACACTCTGGGGACATTTATTTTACAACTCGTAAAAATGGCATTTTACCACCCCTTTAAAATGCTTTGTGAATTTCTATTAAAAGAAAAACGAACAAGTTCTAAAAAATTAAGAGTGACACACCCCTAATTGTTAAGAGTTGCTCCTAAATTTCCACATTAGGATAAACTTTTAGCCTTTTTTTGTGAATATGTTATGGATATGGGAAAATGTTGTGATGCAGATGTTGACTGATTCTATTGCGGGTGTTCTTGTGTACTTTTAACTCTGTTAGGGTGCACAACATGATGGCCATTGCAGGGACACAGAGAATTTTGCCCCAACAGCGCCTGTTCTACTACAGGTGAGAGGGTGTGCATTTTTCTGTATATATCATAACTAAAATGGATTTTTATTATTCACATGTAGTTGTAGTAAGGTGTAGTATTTTATGGTATTTCTAATAAGTGCATTTCTTCAGAAATTGCAGTATTATTTTATTCACTGTAATAATGCATTGATGTTTCCTAGCATTACCCACTGTATAGAGTGAGTGATGCCATGTGTACAGGTGTAGACGCAGCCCCTCTGGATGAACGGTACCAGCAGTTTCAGGAACGTTATGATGTTATATCTAAAAATGCCTCAAAAAAGGTAAAAAAAAAAAAAAAACTCAAGATGCTCAGTAAACACAATTTTAAGCAGTGTTGGGAGTGTAATGTGTTGCAATATGGTGTTACAATTAGTTAAACAAAACAATTAGTTACTTTTTTAAGGAAAGTAATGCACTAAATTTGCGTTACTTTCTCACCTTAGCTAGCTGTGGCTTGTTTCTTGTTGAAAACTATATCAGCCCGTAATTAAATAAGGTTGTCACTCCTGAAACTTTGTAGTATACATAGCTGTTGGTCTTCTCAGAGGCATGAAAAACAAAACTTTTAATGAAATTGTGAATGGAATATAGACAGCAAAAAATGCTTGGCTGTCAATTGCAAAAATAGTTATAATCAAAGAAACAGACTACACTGCACAGTGAATATCTTATTTACTGGGTTTACACTTTGTCACAATTAGAACATTTGTGAGCGTGTAGATCTTGGTCAGTGAGCCGGATATGTTGACACCTGACGTTAACCAGATTAGCTACTTTTAATCGAGGGGTGCTGTACTCTCCTCATTCTTTACCCTCTAACAAGCTTTCCAAAATCATATGTTTTATCTGATTGTTTGACATCTATACATTTTCTGGGATTTAGGATGCACATGTTTATAACAAACCATGTGGAAACGAATGGTCACTTCTGAGGAAAAGCTGCATTTGACAAAGTCTTTGAGGTTCATGGCATAGACTCTTTCAAAGATATTCAGATGTCTGTCTTCTTGACCAGAATAAGCCAAAAACATTACAGTAGGTGGACAACCAGAATAAGACTTTTAAAAATTTGGGGTGTATTTGCTGCCTTTTGCCTTTTGTAGAGGCGCTACAATCACAGACTTTGAAAAGTGTCCGTTAAAGGGGTCATGAACTGGCTTTTTAAATGTTTTTATTTTGTTGTCTGAGGTCAACTTATGACGTTCGCTTGGTTTTTACATTCAAAAACATAAAAATGAATAATGTATGGGCTATTTTCTTCCCTAGTTTTCAGCCTACTTGAATAATGCTCGGATTTTATGGGCGTATCGCATTGAAGACTAGGAAGTAAACGCCCACTGCTGTGAGTGGATAACAGTTTTGCATATTATAATGAGCTTTAACTCTGTCGTCCAATAAAAGGACGACAGAGTTGGTCGGTGCACGTGGGGGAATTTGTTTTGAAAACCACTGTTGTAAAATGGCAACCGGAATGATTCGCCCATACATGTTTGACCCAGAGTCAGATCCCGAATTGCAGGACAATGAACCAACAGCACCTCGAATACAACGGATACTTGTAGACACATACACATAATTATTAGATATCAAACGATCTGTAACAATGCAATGCTAGCCGAGTAGATTATTTATTTCTAAAATAAATATTACTCACATAAGTGTGTTGCACCACTCCTGTTGGATCCAATATAGAAGGTACAGTGCCTTTTTTAATCTTAATCGGTCTGCAAATCCAGCCTCGAACTGTCTTGTTCACAAAACAATCCTCGGTGAAATGAAGCGAACATACGGATAATGTTTTACACTCATCTGCTGGAACGTCATTAAAAACTAATTTTAACCAGGCATTCCTAATATTGGAATCCAGAGGAAGCTTAAGCAGCGACTGTCTTCTTCCACAGCCAGGCACGACAGGCACAACATTTTGTCAACGGAATGTTTATTGCTGGTAGCTCGCTCCGGTTTGTCATCACGAGGTATGCTTTTGTTTACCTATGCGTGAATGCACGAATCGGTGGGCAGGGCTAAACCGGCCGAGTTGAAGTAGGCGTTGATGAGCGGGTGGGGTTTTAGCGTCTTTGACGTCATACTTCCACACTTTCAAAAACGAGACGTTTGTTGAGGCTGGTGTTAATAAAAGCTTTTATTGGACAAACAAGGTCGTTTTCAGTTCTGAAACTTACAGGATATTCTTATAATATGATGACCTCTTAGATGTCAAAAGCTCAAGGAAAATTTGATTTCTCAGTTCATCACCGCTTTAATTCTCTCTATTGCGTAATCTGCAGACCCACCACGGCTCATTCAGAGCGATTGAAAGCTGGTAGCAGATTAATTCAAGTAAAACGTAGTTAAATGAATTAATAATCACAATACTGAAATTAAATTGAATAAATCATGAAAATTAAAACATTGCAGTAGAAACATATTAGGCTACATCAATGAGGCTTTACAAGCACATAAGATGATAATGCAACAGCATTCTAATGGTAGCTCTGTGGTAAACGCAACATCAACCTCATGGAGCTTCAAATGACCCGAGATCGAAGAAGTAAATTCAAATAAAATAAATGTGGAGTAAAAATAGGCTTCTATTATTGCATCAAATTTAAGCAAAGTAGGCACACTTAAACATTAGGCTATGTGCCCAGTTTTTCTATAATTTAGAAAGGCTATGTCAGTAGGTTATTTGTCTTTTACTTTGTGTTATTTTAATATGTTAGTAGATTTATTAACTGAAACATAAGTGTAATAAATTAAACCAAATTATCATAAAATTAAAACATTTTCAGGGCTTGCAGTTACTAAACGATGTCATTTGGCAGCATTTGTGTTTAAGCATTCTTTGTTATATTAAGAATTAATTAGGCTTACAGATTATGAATATCAATTAATTTCTTTTAATAAATATTGAAAACATTTCAACAAAACATGTTTCAGTTGGTAGTCAACCAAAATGCCTACTGACGCAGCAAAAGTAAACCAGTCGCATTTCAAAGTTGTTAGGTACATTGTCAAAGGGTCATTGTGCAAAACAGCAGCAGTTGCTGCATTGCAGTTTAGGTAAGTTCACTGTTGATTCATTTCTGTTGTAAAAACGTTATTTCAGTTAATTAATCTATATAGCCATTCTGATGTCTTCGTCCAGCTCAGTTCAGTTCTCATATAATGGTGTCATTTAGCCGCGTTTCCATTACCCTTTAAATTATAACTTTCCTATAAAGGGGGAAAGTGTTTAAAAAAAAACAAAAAAAAACGTATGATTGAAGTCAAACAAAAATCTGAAAATTGGTCGATATTGTTGTTTTTTTTTGCAGCATTTGGTGTACAGTTCAAATAAAAATTTTTGTGTTCAACTCTTTTAAAAATACAACAACCGTTCATTTTTCGTTTTGTAATTAAGGGTTGAATAAGGTTTAAACTATTGCACAAATCTGTAGTGGAAACGCCCTAATGACAATAGCATTGTTGAATATGAATTTAAAAAATAGCCGTTTTGTATAAGCGTAGCGTAATGTTAAGTACGTTGCATCCATCAAAGATAGAACTTGTTAGTTTATCTTCTTTTCCTTGTTCTGTGTATATATCAATGGTTCAGTGTGATCTGCGTTAAACATGAACTCGGCCCACTTCCAGCATCAGACTGTTAGGCTGGCGCTGTCATCCTCACACTGCTATGACGTATGGTTCTGCGGTTCTGCAGTTGGTTAATATTGGACAATCGCCACACTTACTCTGACGCGTAATTTTACACGTGAAATGTCTTCGGCATCTTCATTAATCCCCTCGCTATCAGACGTTCCGAAGTCTCCCGCATATTGATAACGGCTCCCTGTTGCCCGCAAATTAGGGTGTATTCACACCTCCCTTGTTTGGTTCGATTCGAATCGAACTCTAGTTCATTTCCCCCTTGGTGCAGCCCTTTTGAGCAGGTGTGAATACAGCAATCGAACTCTGAGTACGGACCAAACAACCGAACTGAGACCCAGCTGAAGAGGTGGTCTCGGTACGGTTCCAAACTAACTCTGGTACGGTTCGTTTACGGTGTGAACATGAAAGAAAGCACTCCGCCTTTTGAGTTAACAGGCTTCCGTAGTCGGAGTTGCGTTATGGGAAAGTGATCTGTTGTAGCCTACATTCTCTATGAATGAAAACTTTATACCTTATCCGTCTTTTGCGCAGTACCACTGTCAGCATGCCGTAGTAGGCGCACAAGAGAGCATGTTCTCTCCGTTGGAACCGTCTTGCAGCACATCATCGTCTTCTCAAAATCCAAATAACAACATTGTATAGATGACATTGTAGTTTCTTCATATTGCGTTTGTACAGACTAACACAAAATTAGTAAAAGAACAAATATTGCAGTACGAAATATCTCTATGCTGAGCCTTTTTTGCATTTCCTGATTCCCGAAGGATACTTGAAAATCCTTGTCCAATGAATGGACGACCTTAGCACACGTGTGTTTTTGTTTACAAATTTTTGGTTCACTTGCAAAAAGAGCAGTGTGAGCGCGAAACCGTACCCCCCAAAAAAAAAAAAAAAAAAAATTGTCCAGACCAAAGCAAGTGAACTATCGGACTTTCCTGGTGGGTGTGAATACACCCTTAGTTAAAATCTCCCGGAATTTAGAGCGAGTTAGCAAGAGCGTGCATGCGAGACGGATCAGACTGTGCTCCAAACCGTATAATGCACACACGAGGGAGAGAGAGCGAGAGACTTTGCGTGTGTGCGCCTCATGACAGAGACTCAGGCACCGAAAGTTTCGTCCGGACAATTATAAAAAAAAAATTTGTTTATATAAATAATTCAACATGCCAGAATAAAACCCGATTTTAGAAAAATGCATATGGCCATTCGGCGTGGTGCCAAAACACTTAATTAAAAACTTCAATATTTCATTAAAAATAATCTCAAAACGCTTTGTGACATTTTGAAAAGCCTTTCATGCATTAAAGGGGAAATGAAGCAGTGAATCAAGTTTACATGATTTACAAGATGGATTTCCAATATAATCAACAATTAAATAAGAAACATGATAAATGTAAACATTTAGAAGAAAAAAAGAAAAAACTTTATATCTTTCGCCACCAGGGCGCCACCATTGTGGAGTATTCTAACATGTGATGTCACGGGGTTGGTTGGCTCAGGCTCTATCCATAGACAGTAAGTAAATATCGCGACATTAAACTGTATTTACACCAGTGTTTTGACCGCGCACGACTAATGTTAGGTAGTAATTAGACAAAAAGACGACGTCTAATGTTATATGTTGACAAACTGCACATAGAAACATTGTTCGCGATGTCTGCAATCATATTCCCGTCTCGTCAACAACATGGCATGTGTTGCTATGTAGAAAAGCCGGTGGTGTTTGGGGCGAAGAGCGGGTTTGCAACGCTACCAGGTGTCAGTGTGGCTGTTGTACTGCGATGCCTACCGAATCCATCTGCTGTCAAGAGGTTGATCTTGAGCATGTATTGCGTGGTCAATTCTGCATCACCGGCGCGCATGTTTACTAATATCCTGTTCCGTGAGGTAAGTTAGACGTGTTGGAAGCGGCGATGCTTTCCCTGAAGGATGTCAGAGCGGAGGAGACACTTAAAGGGCAACTCCACCCATTTGCATTAAGCTTTCCATTGTTAGAAACCCAGTTATACTATTGAATGGTCATGCAACACTTTATCATTTTCCCCTGAGACGAGAGAAATCTGCTATTTACCTTTTTCACTTCCTCCTACAATGACGCAAAAATCGTCATTTTACGTCATTGTTGGCGGAAGTGTAAGAGAGGGCGATTTCAGTAAAAAACTACAAGCCCGAGTCCCCACCCTTTCAAACCCGCCAATAGGGGGTTGGACCTATTGCGCTAACAGACCTATCACAGATCAGTGCCAATGCGTTTGATTTCACTGGCAGAAACGTTTTGAAAATGTGGACGAAACTACTGAATACGCTGACGGATGCGTTATGGAGGATTGGGATTAACATTACACATCTTTTTTGGACGCTAAGCTAGCAGGCTCTTGTTCTGTGGAGAAAGCTGAGTAGTAGGGGTTACCGTCCTCTTTTTCCTGGACATGTCCGGCCGTCGATGTCCGGGATTCAGCTTTTAATTTCTGAAGTCGCCATTCATTGTTTACATGTAAGTTACAGCTTTTGTTTCAATATAACTCAATTCCTTATGATTGGTGAATCTGACTGTTGTGTTTACATGAACGCCAAACAAGTGATCGGTTGATGCGTTTTAACATTGCTAAGAAAATTCCTGCTCCTCCGTGAGAGATACGAGACCGGTAACTTACGTCTTGGGTGCCGCTCATCGGTAATCACGCCACCGGCCTCGCGCCGTCATCCACACAGCCGGCACTCATCCCGGTCGACACAGTAAACCTGGCTCCGTCTCACGCCGTTATCCACACAGCTCGCACTCATCCCGGTCGACACAGTAAACCTGGCTCGTCTCGCGCCGTTATCCACACAGCTCGCACTCGTTCCGCTTGCCACAGTAAACATGATGAATGACGACTGTAGAACGCAAAAGCCGAATCGCGGACATTTTGGGCGATCTCGAAACAAATTTTCGGACAGACTCATCACGGAGAATCACTAGTAGACTGTTGTTTACATACTGCGAGGTTAGCGGTAGGCGTGGCCTCCTAGGGCAGCGAAGCAAATGAATTCTGGGAGTTGATGTTTTTCATTCACATAAGCCAAAAATACATTTTCTGTCTTTTCTCAGTCTAGAAAGCTCCAAATTAAAAAATAATTTCACATTTCTTCTACATAAATGACCCATTTTAAATACACATTCATCTTTCCAGAGGTGGAATTACCCTTTAACCAGTGCGAAAACATGGACGTTTCATTTCCCGTTTAACAAATACATGCTAACTTACATGTTGACGGGACGGGAATATGATGGCAGACATCGCGAACAATGTTTCTATGTGCAGTTTGTTAACTTACCTCCCGGCACAGCATAGTAAGCGTGCGCGCCGGTGATGCAGAATTGACCACGCAATACATACTCAAGATCAACCTCTTGACAGCAGATGGACTCTGACACGGTAGGCATCGCAGTACAAAACCCACACTAACACCTGGTAGCGTCTGCAAACCCGCTCTTCGCCCCAAACACCACCGGCTTTTCTACATAGCAACACATGCCATGTTGTTGACGAGACGGGAATATGACGGCAGACATCGCGAACAATGTTTCTATGTGCAGTTTGTCAACATATCACATTAGACGTCGTCTTTTTGTCTAATCACTACCTAACATTAGTCGTTCGCGGTCAAAATACTGGTGTAAACACAGTTTGATGTCGCGATTCTCACTGCCCAGAGCCTGTTAAACTTGAGCCAACCAACCCCGTGACGTCACATGTTAGAATACTCCACAATGGCGGCGCCCTGGCGGCGAAAGATATAAAGTTTTTTCTTTTTTTCTTCTAAATGTTTACATTTATCATGTTTCTTATTTAATTGTTGATTATATTGGAAATCCATCTTGTAAATCATGTAAACTTGATTCACTGCTTCATTCCCCCTTTAAGGCCACTGGAACTAATGCACAACTGAAACACTGGTTTTGGTTTTATTGTATTTCGTTTAAACGTGCCTGTTGCATAGGCTATCTTTATTTTATATATTATGGTCTATTGGTGAAGTAGCCTATAGAGGGAATGCGCGTGACGTCACATCCGGCCGGAGTGCTGCAGTTTCTCACAGTGAGTGGCAAAAAGACTGAGCGGCTGTATACATAGGCTGTATATGTGTTCAGCGTGAATGCCGCGAAAAACAAACACAACACGTATAAAGTGGGAAAGAGCTTTGCGAAATCTGTACAAAAAATCGGAAGTATATTTTTACAGACTGCAATAGAAAGAGGAGCAAATGGATCACTGGAATTCACAGAAACAACTGGACTCCAGTCAGCGAAAGGTGGATTTGCAGTTATCATTTTGTGTCAATATGCTGAATTTAGCTGTAATTTACATGAAAAAAGGTGCTTAGGGTTAAGGCTCAATGTCAAGAAGAGTTCATTAATTCCTCAACAGAGAACTACTTTCTAGACCTTTTACAGTTTTAAAAGATGATTTTATTTTAGCTGTTATGAGAAATTAATTATAGTGAACACGCCACCGCGTTTTCAAACTCTAATTAATGGCAGAATAAAACCTGATTTTAGAATATGCATTCGGCGTGGTGTGTCAAATACTTAATTATAAACTTCAATATTTCATTCAAAACCACCTCAAAACACTTTGTGACATTTTAAAAAGCCGTGAATGGAAGGCCAATGGAACCAGGATCATAACTGATGGTGTTATGATCCTCAGTTATGTTATCTCTCAATACAGAAGCAGAAGCGCTGGTTCAGATTTTATTGTTTGTTGTTTAAACATGCGTGTTGCATATTTAATATATATATATATATATATATATATATATATATATATATATATATATATATATATGTATGTATGTATGTATGTATGTGTATATATATATACATGCATACATACTACTCGGTCAAAAGTTTTAGATCGGTATGATTTTTTATGTCTCTTCTGCTCACCAAGGCTGCAATTATTTGATAAAAAAAAAAAAACAGTAATATTGTGAAATATTATTATAATTTAAAACAGCAGTTTTCTATGTGAAGTGTAATGTATTCCTTTGATAAAAGCTGAATTTACAGCATAATTGCTCCAGTCTTCAGTGTCACATGATCCTACAGAAATTATTATAATATGATGCTCAAGAAACATTTATGATTATTATCCATTTTGAAAACAGTTTTTTACATTTTTATTTCAGGATTCTTTGATGAATAGAAAGTTCAAAAGAACAGAATTGATCTGAAATGGAAAGCTTTTGTAACATTAATCACTACCATTCAAAAGTTTGGGGTCAGTAAGAATTTATTTTTTTATTTTTGGGGGAAATAAATGAGAAAATACTTTTATTCATCAAGGATGAGTTAAATTGATCAAAAGTTACAGTAAAGACATTTATAATGTTAGAAAAGATTATATTTTAAATAAATAATGTTCTTTTGAACTTTCTATTCATCAAAGAATTTTGGGGGAAAAATGGTACACGACTGTTTTCAACATTGAAAATAATAATGTATGTTTTTGAGCATAAAATCAGCATATTAGAATGATTTCTGAAGGATCATGTGACACTGCAAACTGATGTGTAATAAGCAACAGTAATGATGTTGAAAATTCAGCTTTCAAATTACATTTTAAAATATATTAAAATAGAAAACAGTAATTTTAAATTGTCATAATATTTTACAATAGTACTGTTTGTCTTTTTTTTTCATCAAATAAAGCAGCCTTGGTGAGCAGAAGAGACTAAAACAAAAAATCTTACTGATCTAAAACTTTTGACTGGTAGTGTATATACATTTAATATTGTCTATTTAGGCTAATTATTGTATTGACTACTGTGGAGGGGGAAATCCCCTACCGGCAAATCACACCTTGCTTAGCTTAGGTTATGTTTTTAAAAATTCTTTCTGCATGGTAAAAGTTTTATTTTCTATTTTTTTTAACAGAACTGCTTTTGAAGATGTAAATTGAGTCAATCTGTTGGATGAGATTTGTTGCTTAGTGTAAAATGAAAATGCATGGTAATTTTATAAATAAGCATGTTTATTCGGGATTTGAAACAGTGTCATCAAAATGATTGAAACCTAAGTTCTACCACTCAACCACAACTTTTCTCACTAAGAAATGCCCAGAAGTTTAATTGTACAGCAGTAGGGTGTAACAATACACAAAACTGACGGTTCGGTTTTCCCACGGTTTTGACGTCTCGGTTCGGTTTGATTCGGTTCGGTTTAGAAAGCTAAAATGGCTTTTTTTTTTAAACAGTGGTTTAATGAAAAAAAGAGGTATTTGTCTTTAAATTAGTTCAGTTACAATTAAACATTTCACAAGGATTCAAAAAAATATATGTATATTGAAGGCTGCACATTACTATAACATTAAATGTTGTAGCCTAGACTTTTAACCTAAATTCAGATGCCATTTATATTTTAGATAGAATAATCAACACACAACACATTGTATGAAAACATGTAAACTGAACATAAGGCAGTTTTTACATTAACTTGTGTTTTTACTCTAATAATTTACACAGTTGTCATTTTCATGAAAGATATTTTAAACATAAATGAAATAATCAAGATATCATTAACAGGTTAAGTAAAATATAATATACAGGCTAACATAGTGCATTTATTAAGTGCAAAGGTTCATTTATAGGAAGTTGTGGACACTGAATCACTTGCCTGCTGAGGTAAATATAATGCTAGTGACAAGCTAAAGCTTTGCTGTTTTATTGACATCTTTCCACTGCTAAAACACTGATTGAGCGATTACACGAGTTATGCCTTTCAGTAAGTATACTGTATCATTAAACATACCTTCAGGTGTCTTTTCTGTAACTGAGGAAGAGATGATCCCGTTTACTCGCGTGCCTCGCTGCCGCTTAAAATGAGGAGCCTAGTAAGCGATCTGTCACATCAAAGAGTGCCAAAACGCCATTTATTGTTTGAATTTCGTGATCAAACAATCAAAACACGGAGCTTGTTATTTTGTGTTAATGGTGGTTAGGCTACAAAACTGAATTCGTTGTGTACTGTTTACATACATGAGGTCCATTGAGCCGGGCTGGGCGGGGCCGGGGTAGCAGGGGGCGGGGCGTGTTCGGTACGCAATGACAGTATCGCGATTTGAATCGTGAGTTCAGTATCGCGGTTTTTCGGTTTCGGTTTGAAAATCGTTACACCCCTATTCAGCAGTCAGTGTGCGCGTGTGCGAGGAAGCGCTCTTCAATCTTCTCATTCCTCAATAGTTTAGCGTCATTGATTGCACCCAATTTGTTTTCACTGACTGCGAGATAGGCCTATTTTAACTTTTGAAGTTTGTTATATTCTATTTAAAATGTAGGCTACTTTTACATAATTACGTTTGGCTTTTGCTAAATGTCCCTTTGTGCTTTTGAAATGACTTTGAAGTATGACTGGTTTATTTTTGCCACGGCGGTAATAGGCATGCTGGTTGTCCACCTACTGTATATACAAAATATGAATAATAAAGCAGAAAATCTTCTTCATCTTCAATAACAGCTCTTGTGGTGGTTCAAGCCCCGCCTCATTCTGAGTGGCCACACTCACAATGGCTGTGAAGTGCTTCATGAGAAACTCTACCCTGAGATCAGTGTCCCATCCTTCAGTTGGAGGAACCGCAACAACCCCAGCTTCATCCTGGTAATTAAAGCATGCGTTTTAATTTTGTTCATCATGTCACTTCAAAGCTGTAGGTTTCATTTTCTAGAGATGATCACATTGCACTGACCACATAATGGTTCTGTCTGATGTAAACCCAAGTATGGTAGCAGCCAATAAAAAGAATGAATAAATAATCAGTCATTTCATTTCATCTGTCAGAGCATGACCATATCAACACCCATTGTCAGTGCAAATTTAAACCCTGCTAAACCAGATAGATAAGAAAAAAATGTTTGAAATTGGGCAATATAGCTCTATATCAGTATTATCTACATTCTCAACAGAGGACTGAATCTCAGTGTGCTTTTACACTTGGTTTGATTGGTCAGATCACACCTGGTCTGAACCCAAATTTGAACTCCCCCTGCTGGATTGTGTTCCCTTTGTATTTTTTAATTTGCAGCCGTTGTTTATCCCTGTTGCTTGAAAGTAACAATAAAGGCAAAGCCGTCAAAATGCTTAAAGTTTTTCGCTTTGTTTACAAAGCGTAGATTAGCACATAATGACACCTATGTCTATCTGCTGCTAGGGCTGCAGCTATTCGTCGACTTTGTCGATAAAAATCGATAATAGAAATAGTCGACAATGAATTTCATTGTTCGACGTTGTCGCCAGACATGTTTTTTCCGAACCGAGGCATCTCTCTTGATTATAACCTCTGCTGAGTCACACATGCGCATTAACTTCTCTGCTGAGCAATAAAATACAGAAATGGCAGTGTCCAACGCTGCAGCTGCACATACCAAAACATCTAAAGTTTGAGAGCATTTTAGCCTGGATACGGTGAATAAAAAGATTACCTGCATGGTTTGCAAAGCAGTCCTTGCGTATCACGGCAGCACCTAGGTGATGCAGGAACATTTAAAGAGAAAGCACGTCGGACAGTTGAATGAAACGGAGTTTGACTCGCCTCTGTAAGATTTACCTATATTTTCCGCACTATAGGCGCACTTAAAAGCTGGAGCACCTTATATATGGATCAATTAGTTCTGCGTTATTAAATTCGCCCGCGAACTCGCGCTTGTGTCCATCTATGCCCGCTTTGTCACACCACATGGCTAGTTCAACCTCGTATAAATCAGGTTATGTGTGTCTCCCGCTCATGAGCACTCACTCTTAACAGACACACTGTCCCCGGCGCTGCTCGCGCGTCACAGAATGTTCATAAAGCGCTCCCCGATCACAGAAACCGGGTCGTCTCATTCAAAACAGCCAGCTGTTGCTGTCAGCAAGCCACCGCAAACCATGCAGGTAATCTTTTTATTCACCGTATCCAGGCTATAATGCATTTTTCATTGAAGTACCCCCTTCTTTCTTGTGTTTACTATCATTTTCCACAGAATTAAAGCAATCTCATGCTAAATTTTAGAAAAATGTAATAATTATCTAATTAGTCGACTAATCGTTTCAATAGTCGGTGACTAGTCGACTATTAAATAGTCGATAGTTGCAGCCCTATCTGCTGCAAATGTTCTAAAGAATGCGGGATACCATTTCGGCTGGTGAGCAGATGTTAGGGTAACACTTTATTTAAGGTGACAGTTACACATTACCACCTGTTCTTACAATAGTAATAATGGTAAAATTATGCATAATTGCAAGTAACAATCCTAAACCCTAACTGCATAGTAAGTTAACTCATAAACCGTATAACTCATTGTAAGTTTAGTAAGTACATGCAGTTTAAGGGGCTACTGGAAGAGTTTTGAGATTTATAGTCAAAATAGACTTGACCCTTCCTTCGCCAGCAATACATTTTTCTGATTGTGATTGTGAATAAAAGCATGATCCTCCCCAATAATTTATTGATTACTTCTGTGCTGGTTTGTGCTTGGCAAAGATGTTCAGATATCTCTATGCCTAGTAGACCTACACTAAACCTCTGTTAAAGGGCATATTGCAGGTTAGAGGACCCAACGAGTCAATGCATAGAAAAACAATGTAGGAACTAGATTTTCTTTAAAATATACTTATAAATACGCTACAGAAGCTTCTGAAGTCGTTTTTGTGAGAGAATTTTACTTCAGCTTCTGAAATGGGCGTGGCGGGCGTGAACGCAATGATCGGGATAGCCGTCGATTCAAACAACAGGAAGACAATGGATTGCAATGACATTTCGCAACGCTGAGGAAATATCTCGTATGACGGACTCGAACCATAAAGTTATGAGCCTGCTATGCTAAATAGAGCAGGGACAGGCCAAGATAATGTACACAATATTGTACAGATTATTATGATCCTATAACAGGCCAGAAGACATTAGTATGTTTAGGGTAGATTTATACTATTAAATGTATAAAAACTTTACTTGAGTATATTTCTATTGTACTAAAAGCATACTCGGGTAAATTTTTAATACATATTTTTCACCTGGGTTATAACATAAACAGAAAATTAAAGATTTGAGTATTTAAACAACCAATTTTGTTTTTCAATTACAAGTTGCCTCTATTTAGGGCACACAAATAGTGTGATATAGGTAAGTTACTAGTGTGATATAGGTGACTTTACCTATATCACACTATTTGATGCCATTGGTATAGTATACGACGATCAATATTCTTGGTTCGGCATCCGATGTTGAACTCCATCATATCGCCGGGATGATAATCATTTGATCTGAAGTGAACGCTACACACGACCGCCGTTTTGCGAAACCGATGCGGAAGAGAAATCCCGTCTCTTCACCTGCACAATACGCACCAGGACAGAAGATAGGCTATAGCACCGTCCCTTTTCTTGTAAAGTCCTGACAGGCTGGAGTTTTTGCAACCTCCACAAATACAATAATTGTATTTGTGGAGGTTGCAAAAATACCATGACAATGATAAATTAAAATACATAAAGTACTGAAAGCACACTGACTGACGACCGCTCTCACTGAACTCTGCACTGAGCCGAGGATGAGGCTCCCTGATATGACGTCAAATGACGCAATGTTGAAAAAAAAAGCCCTTTTTACTAGCAGTCCAAGAAACGCTCACTTTATCTACTAAATTAGTGCCCTTATGTTGTTTTAAAACATTTTAAATTCTGCATTAACTTTTTATATGGTATTTTCAAACAAGGTTATCTATAAATTTTGATTTTTTTTACCTGCAATACGCTCTTTAAAAAAGGTCCTGTACAGGGGCTGTACGGTGCGACATATATCAACGAAAAGATTGGTCTGTGCGATGAATAAATGTACAACTGTTGCACGTGTGGGATACAGTTTTGTAAACTTTGGTTCTTGTTTGTTTTTAGACAAACAGTTGTTTTTGTACTTGTACTTATCCAATATCATCGATTTTTGATTGTGGATGATTTAATGTCTCCTCAATCTGCTTTTGAAGAAATATGGTAAGAAATATATATATATATATATATATATATATATATATAGCCTATATTTATTAGCTCACAGGGCGCGTCGACAGGCAACCACAACCACGTAATGTTTTTTTTTTTGTATTAAAGGGCGGGTTTACTGCAAGTTCACATTTTTAATTTTAAATAGTGTGTAATGTTGCTGTTGGTGCATGAACAGTATCTGCAAAGTTGCAGCACTGAAAGTTTAGTGTAAGCAGATATATTGTCTTTTAAAAATCAGGAAGTATAATTGCCTACAAAAACGACTTGTTTTGGACTACAGCTGGGTTATGGTACGTCACTAACCCACACATTTGCATCAACCCCTCCCTCCGGAATATGCAGGAAAGGCCATGATCATATTTCAGCAGCTCCTCATGGAGTGTGTTGTTGTTCACGCAGATGTCAGGTCTTCTGTGTTCGAACTTCCCACGGACGCTGTACTTCGACAACAATGGATACAATTTATGTTTGATTATGTTCCTGAAAGTGACGATCGTAATCTAGCTCTCTGTGCTGCGCATTTTACGGAAGACAGCTTCCAGAATCTCCACGAGTTCAAAATTCAACAAGAAACTGTTACTAAACATGAAGCAGATCCAACTTTAAAACAAGAGGCAGACACAACCGGACACAACCTGTAAGTAGGCTAAGACTTAATCATTTTAAATGTATTTGCATGTATAATTCCAGACGTAGCGTTATGTTTTATTATTTTTAAAATGCCAGCGCTGGCTTTATAGGCTTTATGGGCTAGCAGTTATGCTATTTTGTGTCAACGACAAACGCGTACAAACATTATGGACCTGCATTTTGTATAAGTACTAATGTTGTAAACGTATTTTTCATGTTAAATATGTTTTATGACGTTATTTTCGATTTGATCAAGAACGTAAACCTGCCAACGCTGTTTTAGTATAACATTAGTAGCCAGCCAGTTGCTATTGTTGCCAGTCAGATGCTATTATGTTAAACAAACATGCATAAAGTTAAAAAATATAGCAAATTATCATTCAGAAACCTTTATTAAGAGGCGTGTGTGGTGAGGTTCTGTTTGACTCTCTTCATCGCGGCTTTCTCGGTCTGATTCTGCCTCAAACTGATACTGCAGTCTCGAAATATGTTTACTTCTGGAGCGGAGCTCGCGTCTCCCGTAAAGCTAATGGGCGTTAACCTTCGGACAACGTGAGCGACAGTTTAGCCAATCACAACACACCAGCCCAAACGAACCAATCTGAGCCCACAACGTCATTCTGAGGGAGTGTTTTCATAAAATCAGGAAGTGAACCGCTCGTTCAGGGGACAGAGGAGAGCGCGGCTGACAATAAAGGTGAAATTTATGAAAAATAACACTTTTTAAAAAAAGAAAAACCATGGATACATGCTATATTGCACCCCATAAACACAATCATGCAAAGAAAAAAAGCAGTAAACCCCACCTTTAAGTCAAGTCAAGTCACATTTATTTATATAGAGCTTTTTACAATACAGATTGTATCAAAGCAGCTTCACAGTGATGACATGAAAGTAGTACAACACAGATCAATAATATTGTTAAATATTAAATAACCCCAACTAAGCAAGCCAAAAGCAAGGCAAAGCAAGGCAACAGTGGCAAGGAACCAAAACTCCATCAGATTGGATGGAGAAAAAAACCTTGGGAGAACCCAGGCTCAGTCGGGGGCCAGTTCTCCTCTGGCTCACATTCATATTGTTTATATATGAATTTTAAATATAAATATTGTTTATATAGAACACGGCGCCATAACATATCGCCGGCGTTGAGTCGTCTCTTCACAGGCGTTGGTCTTCTCATCACAGGCTTTGGGGCATCTGAAATCCCTGTGAGAGGCTGGATACAAACTGGACCTGACGAACGCCATTTTTCTTGGGACAAACGTCCCAAGATAACAGCAGAAAGGCAGATGGGAAATAAATAGCACAGCTGATGTTCATAATGATTTCCATTATACGGGAGTCGGTGTTAGAAAATCACTATCTCACAAACTCTCGCAATCCCAACTGTGTTGGGTTGTACTGTGTAATTGTACTGTGTATTATACTGTGTAATTTTCCTGCAATAAAAAACGGTACATGTTGATACAGTGGCCCTCATTTATCAATCTTGCGTAGAAACGGGTGTATATGTTGGCGCTGAGATTATGCTTACACTCCTCTCACCGCCTGGTTTATGAAGCTGTGCGTACCTTTGAAATCCAGGTGTACGCAATGCCTTCCCTCTGATAAATCCCGCGCTCGAAAATGCTTAGAATAACACGCCCCTAAATATTTAAGTCTCCACTCCCCCCACGCCCTCATTTTACGCCATGTACACACAGAAGACGACAAAGAAGAGAAACTTCTCCGACGTGGAGCCGAAATGACCTATCACAATGCATTATTTTGCAGCACGTCTTTTGAAATTAGCATTCAATTTCGAATCAGGTCACATGTATAATAGTGATGATGATGATGTGATGTGAAGTAGGCTACCATTCATTCACATTAATAATTGCATGACAATATGTAATATTCATCTTATTATGTAAGCAATAAGGTACGAGAGGCTGTGCTGTATCGTGAAATAAGTAACAGCTGAAGGGCGTTGTTAGGCACGACGCGAAGCGGAGTGCCTGCAACCCCTTCAGCTGTTACTTATTTCACGATACAGCACTTGCCTCGAGTATCTTATTGCTTTTATAAAACGGTTGCCACACAATATTAAAGTAAAAAACAATGTTAGTGCAACTTTCTTGAAGTAAAATCACTAAAAGCTTACCTTCTGCTGGAAAAAATAGTCCCCGAGTGTGAATAGCAACAACGTTCCAGTGTGTAAAATGCATGAAAGCTCAAATAAAAACAACATAGAACCGCAGTGTTGCGCAGCGATCAATAGAACCGTTGGGTGAAGCGGTCGTAGCCGTGTTTTATCGTGAATAAAGCACAGCTCTTGACCAATCAGAATCAAGGATTCGAACTACCCGTTTTATAATATGATTTATATTAATGACGCTTAAATTGTTATTTAGAAGAAAGATGTCGTTATTATTATTTGTATTATTATTATTATCATTTAAAAGAAGAAAAATGTATTTTTTTATTATTTTGTCAGTCTGAATTATTTTTTGGTCATTGAAAGCCTTTCATTAGGCTACCAAACCCAGTCCGTGCGCACCTGCCGGGGATAATCCTGAAACGTTAGGGTAAAGCGGGCTTGCAAATGAAGGAATACATTATCAAATCAAATGCTTTGGTAAAGTCACAAAAATTAAACATTAGTCCACGTTGCACAAAAATAAACACTGAAGTTTATAATTACTGTTTTTGTTTTTTTTACAGTGGGTCATAATATATCATTTGTCAGTGCGTTTTGTGATGTTAGGAATTTTTCTGCGCATTTCCTCACAAACTCAAAATGTGCGTAGGCCTACACAACCTCCTGAGCTGGTGTAGGATTTGAGCGTGCCGTACGCCCACGTCCATATTGATAAATCTCAAACTCACCGTGATTTTGGGTGTACGCAAGGTGTACGCTGGAAATTTGGTGTACGCACTTTTTGATAAATGAGGGCCAATGTGAATAAGTGTATATAATAGCACGTTTAAACTGCCGTCGCAGTGTTTTACTGATGAATGCAAGGTCATCAGATTTCACACAACCTAAAAGGTGATGTAATATCATTTGTTAATAAATAGCTCCAAGAGAAAAATACTTAAAGAGTTTCAGGAATTATTGCCCGAAAATATTAGGAACTTTAACTGATATTTAACTTAATGTTGTTGTATATTCTGTCACTTCCTGTAGGGAATATTCTCCAGGTCCAACTTCAGGTTGTCAAAGTGTTTTTTGCCAGAGGAGAGGAGCGTGTTAGCGCTTTACTGCATCAGCTGTCTGATCATTGCACTGATAACACTCATCCATCTACAGATGTTCAGAAGATCACTGCACTTGATAAAGAGCTTTCTAGCAAAGTACAAAACTTTGTAACACGCACAAGAGAGTTTTGTGGCACTGAATTGCATCAGAAGAACAGTTCATGTTCACA
Organism: Hybognathus amarus; assembly: GCA_030378365.1. NCBI lineage: Eukaryota > Metazoa > Chordata > Actinopteri > Cypriniformes > Leuciscidae > Hybognathus > Hybognathus amarus. Next base: position 68,900 of record JAQIUQ010007037.1, on the reverse strand, counting down.
CATGTTGCAGTGTTGAGTATCAATGTTAAGTTTCCTGGTTTGGCGTTTCTTTCTAATTTAAAATGATTTTTGATGCACAATTAAAACTGTGAAGTATTTTTGGTTGTTGTTGTTGTTTCTACTTTAAAGAGTTTTGACGGTGTGACTTCAGTTTGGACCAAAGCATAGTCAAAGTCTATGTGGACAACACTGTGGTAAATATTTCATGTTCACACAAAAATGCATTCAATGACCACATCTCCAAAAATCCATGAACACTTTTGTCATTCATACTCTCTTTACCTGTAAAATACTTTACATTTGCATTTTCAAATGCTAATAGACTGCTTTCCAAACTATAAAAAAACAAATTAAAGTATTCTGTATAAAAAATTACATTTGTGCATTTCTACAGTAATTATATTGAAAAGTATAGCATAACATTTACAATATGACGGGTAATTGTTATTTCAACAGAAAGACTACACAGGTGTCAGATTTGTAGGTAGCAGTTTTTTTAGCAAGAGCAAGAGAGTAGACCTGAACCCTGAATTGTTCTACTATACATTAAAAAAAAAAATAAATATATATATATATATATATATATATATATATATATATATATATATTCAGCCCTGGTTTCAGGATTTTTGTTGTTTGTACTATAAGCAAAAAACAATTTCTAGTTCCAGTTCCATTTATGTGTGTAAATCATTCAATAAATTTTAAAAGTTATTGTAATGCTCTGTTGTCAGTGTGTTATTTGTCAAACAAGCTTTGGTGGTTTGAAAAAGTTTAAATTACATAAAGATTAAAGATTAAATACAGACTGTATGAAGAGCTTTGAAACTATGGCTTCAGTATTAGATGATTTGCAACTGGAAAGGAAAATACAAATTTTAGAAAGAAAAAAAAAAGCTTTTTGCTGCATCCAATTTTTCAAGTGGCGATTATCACACATTACTCAATTCAAAGGCAAACTCGGATTTCTTTTAGAGGTATTTTATTTGCAAAATTACATTTCTTCCCACATCTCCATTTTAAACAAAGACCAAGGTCTTCTAATGTGCCTCGTTATTAAAATAATTGTTAAGAAATGAAAAATAATTGTTTTTATTATTATTTAGAATTTTTCTTTGTCACTCATTTAAATTTCTGAAATAAATTTGAACATGTAAAAGCTGCAGAGTAAAGAGAATAAAGCCTATCTATCAGTGTTACAGCCATTCACAGCCTAAAGTTACGCCACACACTGTCCCTGCACTTCACCAGTTGAGAATTGAACCTTACTTTTACATATGATAACTGTCCCACTGGTGAGTGAAAGAGACTGTATGGGCCCACTCGAGCTGCGAGGATACACTATCAGTGCTCACATTCACAATGCCAGCGCAGTCAGCATGCGCTCAGGACGGCCAGTAAGGAATCGCTAGTCTTACTTCCTCATTCGTTCTATTTTATGTTTGTATATGCATAGCTATGCATACAACCTCGCTAAACATTCATAAATATGTATACATATAGGCACACATATTATTATGAATAATTGTACATATATATTTATAGAATATATGTTTCACGTTTTTATAAATGTATATGTACATATAGGGTGCAGATGTACAGTACAATGTGGTGTATATGCATGTGTATGTGCACACGCACGCAATCAGACATATCTACACGCTTTCACCGGCACAATCCTGCGTACAGTCTGCAATACGCGGCTTCTAAAAATGTGCCCTTCCTGAAACAGGACACAATTTTGGAAATTTTGAAAAGATTTCCAATGTTTTAAAGCTGAGTCCGTTTGATCAAAAACAGAAATTCAAAGAAAGAATTTTAAGACATATTGTATTTGCAGTTTCTGAACAAAGTGGTTAATTTTGCATATTGTATACAATATTTTTTGCCTAATTTTTCTTCCTTTTATAGTAAAAGACATTAAGTAGTTTTATAAACCAGAAAAAAAAACTCAGTCTACAGAGAGATTTCCCATCAGCACGCTGTGCTGCATGTAATATTTGACATCAAGCTGTACAGCGCTGTCCAATCACACATACTTCATCCTCATTTACAGGTACAGCCATACTCAAAGGCACAAAGAGCTTCTACAAGTCAAAGTTGTCTTTCTTGTTGAAGTTATACAAAATAACATTTTGAAGTCCTGTACAAGATTGAGTGACCTTGCACATTTTTTAGGATTAACAAAACAAACCCCCTGAAAATATATTGTTTTTCTTTTTATCTATATTTAGGACTACCTCCAAAATAGGGGGTTGCCCATCGTAAAGGAGGCATCATTTGTCCAGTGGCAGATATCCCAAGATGGACGCTTGCTGCTGCACAAAATGCAAATTCCACAGGCCCCTGCTCCTACACTACGTTCTGTGCTCTGTAATTGGTTACAAACTCCTATCTAGCCCTGAAGTCCTTTCTGCACTCTTTGCAGAAAAACAACAACAAAAAGGCAATTAAAAATGAAACTAGACTAAACAAAATGGTAAAAAAGGATAAATATAGAGGTGCTACATTGTGAATTTTGCCTCCTGCAAAATTAAACCCTTCATGTACCCCTTCACTCCTATGTCAAGTACTCCAATATCCCCTTCATTAGGTGGAGGGGAAAGGTCAAAGGTCAAACCACCCTGACACAGGTCACAGGTTACCAAAGGTTTTCATTACATCCGCTGGTTTAATCACATTTAATATAACCTCATCTAAAGCCAGCCAATTCTGAAAAACAAAACAAAATATAAAGAAAGGAATGACCTGGGAGTGACACAAACACAAAATAGTATTCATTTCATCTTATACACATTCATTTCATTCTCCCCCTCTTACTTCAGATCTCATATATAGACTAAAATAAATAAAAAAAGGAAAGCAAACAAGTGAAAAGCAGAAAAAGGAAAGAACATTACAACATTGTCACTCTTCAGTAGTTCAGCCCATGTGATGTGGGACTGGAGAAGTGTTGATTGGAGGAACAACCGATCCAGGCAGCCAATCACAAGAGTTCATACTGGCGGAGATGCATCCTCTGAATAATGTCACGACAGTCATTGAATACACGACGGATGTTTTCAGTGTCCACGGCACAGGTAAAGTGAGGATAGCAGTAGTGTTTGTCTGTGCCACTCGCTGTGCTGATTTTCTGTGGGTTCATGCAAACACACGTCATGTCAGGCAACAACTGAGGTGTGAGCTGTAGAACACTTTTTTAACTTTATTGTATGCTCATTCATATCTGTTATACCAACATTGATTGTGACTTAATGGAGTAGTTCACTTTTGAAAAAAAAAACTTTTGCTTATAATTTACTCACCCCATGTCATTCAAGATATCCATGTCATTCTTTCTTCAGTTGAAAAGAAATGAAGGTTTTTGATGAAAACATTCCAGCATTTTTCTCCATATAATGCACTTCAATTGGAACCAAATGGTTCAAAATCCAAATGACACTTCCAGTACAAACTGCAAACTGTTCAAAAGGTTTTAAACGATTCCAGACGATGAATAAGGGTCTTATCAAGTGAAACAATCGCTCATTTAATAAATAAATAAAAAGTTGAAGTTTTATAAGCTCAAATGCTCACCTTGCTCTGTTATGTGACACACGTTTGTGACTCTCCTGTTCAAGCTCGTTTATCAAAATGAACAAATATTTTTTTCTAATCATTTGGTTCGTTCAACGAACGAAACAAAAGAAATGACTCTAAAAAAGATTTGTTTGTTTTGATGAGGAGAGTCACGAACACGCATCATAGAAAAGAGCAAGGGGGGCATGTGTGCTTATAAAACTTAAACTTTTTTATTTATTTTTGAAATGACCAATCATTTCGCTTGATAAGACCCTTATTCATCATCTGGAAAAGCCCTTTGAACTGTTTGCACTGAAACTGTCAGTTGGACCTTGAACCGTTTGGTTACCAGTAAAGCACATGATATGGAGAAAACTTATGAAATGTTTTAATCAGAAACCTTAATTTCTTTTCAACTGAAGAAAGAAAGACATGGACATCTTGGATGACATGGGGTTGAGTAAATTATCAGCAAAAGTTTTTTTTTTTTAAAGTGAACTACTCCTTTAACATCATAGATAGTGACAATAAGGAAAACATAAACACATAATTCGTCATACCAAAAATTCATCTCGGATAAAAAACTTTGCCCTGGACACTTTTGGATCTTCTCCTGGGTCAGGGGTCGCTGTGCACATAAAGAGAACAGATTATTGTTTAATGCATGCAAATTCATTGGAACAATAGAAAAAATCTCAGTCATAGGTGTGTTTCAAAGGGTTCATACACTTTTTCCAAAGTCAAATTAAAGCACTTTTCAACCATTTTCAAGGTGCACAGCTGTTGTAAATTGCATATTTACATAGACAAGTCAAATCAAGTCACCTTAATTTACATAGCGCTTTTTACAATACAGATTGTTTCAAAGTAGCTCTACAGTGATATTAGGAAATTAATGGAACAAAGATTGTTTTGGTTGTACAGCAGCTCTAAAAGAATTTCACATTCCAGTTTTTGATAGATTCATTTCTGTTGCAAAAATCATTAGTTATTAACTATGGGGCCGCTTATACTACACCACCCTTAAACAAAAACTTTTGATGTGCCCTGGCCATTAATTTACATGACAACGGTGTTTGTTGCTTGAGAATGGAAACTTTGAAATAGGTGTTGAAAACGTTACTGTTATCGTCTTTGTGCAAACCTCAAAAATGGGATCCGCAAAAATGGTGCGATAAACCTTGCGATAAACAGAGAGACTAATTTAGCATAGATGGTATTTTTCTAATGAGGTAACTAATACATGAGGTGTTATGGAAAGTGTTCTTGGTTCCGGGTGACCATATTTATGCAGCATAACAATCATTTTAAATGATTTGAATTATGTGACGAGATAAAAAAAATAACAAGATTTCTCGTCACAGGAAAAGGTGTCTCGCGATATCGCATGATAGTGTGAGGGTGAAATTAGCATAATATGCCACAGCTACGATTACATTACGGTGCCCACTGTCGTTTGGCTTTCTTTACAGAAATAAAAGCCGTTTAATTTAGATAGAAAATGATAACTTCAATTAAACATCTGGTCTGCTCATCCAGCATGAGCTGCAGAGTTTGTGTGCATAGTGCAGCAGGAATCACGATCACGTGCGCGATCACAAATTTGAAAATGAAAGTAAAACGCGAATTCCCTGATGTGTGCAAATAGGCAAAATACAACAGCCTGTCTCCGAATATAAAAGCTATCTTAGGCTTGGCTGTGTAGTTGTGACCAAATCTTAGTTTTGGTCTCTGTTTGCACTTTGAATATCGAGAGAGTAATTTGATTATGGTTGCACTTATTGTTTGCACTTAATAAGACTAATAAAAAACATTATTTATTTTTGTCATTTATACATTTTATTTCTATGCTCAATTTGTGAAAATGAGTTCAATAAGGGAGGTCACACACAGCCTCAATCAGAAGTTCTGGAAGCTCATAATTAATGCACAGTAAGGTCTGAAGAGACACATATGAAATCATAAAAGCCAGAGAGAAAAAAGCCAAATCGAGAAGCCAGTCAGTTGAGTTTGTGGCAAACCTTTTACAGTGTTTGTATATTGTTGTCTTTCAATGTATATGATAATTCATACTGAAACTGAACTGACATTCATTACAAGATGATTAGTTAAACATTTCAAAATGCTCCTGCAGACTTTTTTTCCAGTCATGAATTTTGTCATTGAGGATTTCTTAAAAAAATCAGAGCAAAAATCTTGTCTCGTTTTCATGAACCCAATCTCGTGTCTCGTGAGCTAACTGTCTTGTCACATCGCTAATAGAAATTGATAATGTGTTATGTCAGGATAAAAAGATGTTTTCAGTTTCAGATTTAAACTTCCCAGACTGCTTCTAAGAAAGACTGTTCCAGAGTTTAGGTGCTAAATAGGAAAATGATCTAGAGCCAGTAGTTGATTTTGATATTGATGTTAAGGACTGTAATGCGTTAAGAGCTCAAATATTTAGGGCTTTGTAAGCATGATTTTAAAATTTATATAATGTTTAACAAGGAGCCAAAGCAGTGACAGAACTGGGCTAGGTTTGTTTATTGAGTTTGTTTATTAAGCGTGCAGGGCAACAACCTCATCCTCTACAAGGATTTTTGTTTTACTGTCCTAGGGTCTCTCATAAAACTGTGCATAGGATCCTTATTAAAAGTGTACGTGCACCCGAAAGCCAAAATGGCGTCCGGCAAAAATATTCAGACTTGTAAAAAGGGCCACGAAATCGATCCAAATGGCAGGTTTCCGATTCGTGGTGAAGGTTTCAAGCGTGTTCTGTCTCTTCCATGGCAAAGTGAATTTTAATTAAATGCAACACATTTAATCTTATCAATTAACTCGTTTCATCTGACTCCATAAAATGAAAAGGTTTATCAATGATATCTGTGCATCATTCAATACGTTAATGCTTGACTATTCCTTTTAACTTAATGAAAATAAAGTCAAAGTCTGTTAGAATAATCAAGTATAACAATTTATTATGTCAGGTAAATGTATTATTACAATTCCACAAGATAATCAATGCAAACCATCGAATGTTTTTAGAACAAAGAAGAATCATTTTACCTGATCGAGACTGCGCGAGACTGGGAGTAAAACTCCCAGCCTCACGGGCTGATCTGAAAACAGAAAGGCAGCCCCGAACTCTCCTGCTTCACCTCCTTAAATAGCCAGCCTTACCTGATCTAATCATGAGTTTAGTGGAAAAATCACTGAATCCCCCCAACATGCGTATTGAGCGCAGACCATTTGCCTGGTTGCAAATTGCATGAAGTCAAACGTGTGAAGTCAAAGGCACATCATTCTTTGTGCAAGCTATTTCTATATTCTTAAAAACTGTATTACCTTTTGATTTACGTCTTTGGGAATGAGACATTATTACCAGTCACCCTAAGACTTTCAAAATTAATCTAAACACTCCTCATTCACATTAAAAACCATATTCTTGTGAGTTGATTCTTGATATGAACCATATTCTCAAATCTCCATCAAGTGCATTTCTAAACAAAGCTTTCAGCACCTTGTTGAATCAATGCCACATATTTATGGCAGTTCTGAAGGCGAAATGGGGTCAAACACAATATTAGTATGGTGTTCCAAATAATCCTTTAGGTGAGTGTATGTGTGTGAGAGCATAAAAAATGACCCATGGGCGGACTTTGGACTTTTTTACCACTTACTATCAAAATTTGGACATTTGGGAATTAGCATATCGCCAGCGACCTATGTTTCCGAATTTCCTACAGTGGTTTTGTCTCAAACGCACTAATGGTTTCAAAGATGTTCGCAAAAAAAAATTTAAACGCTAATTTACAATGTTGTGCTAACCAAGGCCAACCCTAGCATGTTTTGAGAATGCCGTGAAAATAAGTCAACCAAAGTATGTAAATGATTTTTCCGAAACTTCTCAAACTCTTTCAGGCATCGTGCCAATGACCCATACCAAGTTTTTTTTTAACAATACGTTAATGTGTTCATAAAATACAGTATTTTAGAACAAAATTTAAAATGGCCGACACCTAAAATGGTCAATATGGAAAAATAGGATATCAGTCAACTTGACATGACGCCCTGAATCTAACGAGACCACTTTTATAATTTTTGGACAAACCGTTCATTTGTTAAAAGCAAAAATAGCCATTTTCTTTATCTCCGGACCAGTAGGTGGCCTCAGGTCATGCTTGTGATGACATGTACCAAGTTTGGTCTGAATACTATTTAAGCGTTGCCAAAGAATGTCTAATTGAAGAGAATTGGCACTGGCTGGTTACTTCCAGTTTCTGAACTGGCTGCAGTAACACGTCTCTGTCCATGCGGGGGCGCTCGCGGTCGAGTGCAGAATGAATAGGAGTCTATGGGGTTTCATCCCCAGAAATTCCACTTTTCTCAGGATGTAATTTTTTGTCAAGTAATTTGAAAGTTGTGTTCAAAAGGGAGGGCTAAGATAATACACTCAGCTGAAAATTGTATTTTTAAGTTCACTTATCTGTTCTAAAAATCCGTTAAAAAATGTGATGACGTCACACAATAGCAGAATGCTAGCATGTTCCGGCCAACAACGGCCTAACCAGTAAGAAATCGAAAGGTCATAAGTACTCGTTCATTCTACTTTTGGCCTATAATCTATATTGAACTTGTGGAATCAACAATAAAATCTATGTTCATTCAACGACAAGCAGGAGAAAGAGACACATTTAGCCGTTTAGCTCCATAGACTCCCATTCATTCTGCACTCGCCCGCGATCACCTCCAGTGGAATTCTAATAGAACTGCAACTAAGATGATACACAATGGGGCTAATAGGAAGTGCCAAGGCTCTCCGTTAGAACGGCTCTGGCGTTGCTGAGATACAGGAGGAGTTTTTTTTTTTTTTGAGAATTCATAATGGCGGACAAATTATCATGACGGAATTTGGAACAGTGACAATAGGCACGTTTCCATTACAGATTTGAGCAAAACTTTTGCGATATTTTCCAAATGCCGATAAAAAACTATTGTGAAATGACGGTGTTTCCATTAACCGATGTTATGTGACTAAAACGTCGTTTTATGAATTTAATAAAGAACCCTATCTCGTATTATGTCCATTCGCGTTGCAAAACGAAAAATTAACAGTTCTTGTATTTTTAAAACGCAAAGTTGAACACCAACATTTTAGTTTGACCACACCAATGCTGCGCTATACATCTCAACGAATTTTCAGATATTTGTTTAGGCTATGACTTTTTGTCCTTTTAAAACAGTTAAAATATTCACAAATTAATATGGGAAAATTTTTGATTTTACTAATTTTCTAAATCCAAATTAGAACTTATTTATGATATTTTTCCCGCAGTGCTGTATATGTGAGTTATTATACAGTAAATGTGTCTGAAAAAATAACGAGCTAAAAACCTGATCTCCGGATACAGGAGGATACAATCTCCTGGATTTATGTATATATATATATATATATATATATATATATATATATATATATATATATATATATATACATATATATATACATTGTATCTCCGGATACAATCTCCTGGATTTATGTATATATATATACATAAAGCCGGTGGCACCGCTACCTTGGTGCCTTTAGGGTTATTCTGCACGACGTGCAAAAACGTAACCCCTGCTTTGGAATACATACTAGTATGTATTCCACAATTGGAATACATACTAACATACTAGTCAGAACTGAATAGTTGATATCTGAATGACAGATCACCATAGAAGTCAATGGAAAAAATGTGACTAGTAACAAAAGAATAGTTACTAGTCACCATTGAAATAAGTACTAGTGTCTAATGAATAAGTACTAGTATCTATTTAATAGGTACTAGTATCTAATGAATAAGTACTAGTAACTAATTAATAAGCATTGGTATGTAATGAATAAGGACTAGCATCTAATGAATAAGTACTAGTATATAATAGATAAGGACTAGTGTCTAATGAATAAGTACTAGTATCTTTAAAAAGGTACTAGTACCTAAAGAATAAAACACTAGTATCTAAAGAAAAGGCACTAGTATCTAAAGAATAAGCACTAGTAGCTAATGAATAAGTACTAGTACTTAATGGAATAGATACTAGTATCTAAAAAATAAGTACTAGTAGCATGAAAATAGAGACTAGTAGGTTAAAATGATTAAATGTTAAAACGGCTTGCCATACTCTATCTGTCGTTTCGACTAGTCACAATTACGTTACAGATATCTTAAATGATAATACAAACTATCCAAAATGTAATTACGACTAGAAAGACGTTGTTGATATCTACAATGTTAATTACGAATAGTCAAACTTAGCTTTTAAATGTTAAAAGGGCTTGCCATACAGAAGTGTAGGCTCAGAGAGACACTCAACATTTTCAAACCAAAATATCTGACTTTCTGTGGGTCCTAGCTCATGAGTGTAAATTAGAAAGTTGTCCGGCTTGAGGAGAATATATGAATATATGAAACGATGAGATCAACATGTGTACTGAGTTTCATATTATTACATGCAAGCGTGTTTGATTTATGGACCAAGTTTTCGGACCCCGTTCCAGGGGGCGCTGTCTAGCCCCCTTGCCACACCCGGGTACCATCTTCAGCCCGGCTCTGATGGCTGTGGGATCTGACCTGTGTGCAAAGTTTCAAGAGTTTTCAAACCCGTTAAGGGCCCCAAAAGCCGCTAAGAGACTCAAAATCATCAAAAAAAAGAAATGTTAAAGTTTGATGCGTTGCTATGGCAACATTATCTTAGATATTGAATAATGCTTTCACAGCTCTTCATCTGGCATGTGTTTACATTATACAGATGAAGTTTGAAGCAAATCGGGTAAAAGTAAGAGTGTGATTTCAAAGCATTTTGAAAGTGAAACACTTTCTGCTGCCAGTTGGTGGCGCTATATATTTGACTCACAATAGTCACATCCATGTGATCGGCCTCTTACAACAAACACACTGCTGAAGTTTCATCAAGATCAGTTAATGTATGCAGAAGTTAACACACTTCCTTTTTGATTTATTTACTTACTTTTTTGATTTATGGACCAAGTTAATTTAATTAATACACTAATTATATAAAACTATTGTCAATGCACTACAATTAAACGGGTTATATGCCTTTACTTATAAAAAAATAAAAATAAAAACTTATTTAAAAAATACCAGGCTTAAGAAATGTATTTACTTTAGCAGGCCAGACACACAGTGAAATGGTTAAGCCCCCTCCCCCTACACACACACACACACACACACACACACACACACACACACACACACACACACACACACACACACACACACACACACACACACACACACACACACACACACACACACACACACACACACACACACACACACACACACACACACACAGCACACACACAGGCAAAGACAGGCAAAGAGACAGACCAAGGCTTAGAGAGAGCATGATCATATTCAAACTACAATATCTGACTTTCTGTTGGTTTGAGCTTATTATTGTTAATTAGAAAGTTGTTTGGCTTGAATAGAACAATATACACGGCAAGTTTTGTAACTGTCAGTAAAACTAACCAAGTTATAACACACTTTATGTGTCCTTTTTAATTCAATTTCCTCGCCGCCACGGCCAAACCGTTCCGAGATATCACAAATCCGTCCGGAATTTAGCATCCTCAATGTCTTGACTTCATGCACACCGAGTTTGGTGGTGATTGGTAACAGCATGGGTTGTAATTTGATGTTTTTCTAGGACATTTATTTAAAAAAAAAAAACATAATTCCCGACTTCCGTTTGAACTGTCGTAAAACTTAGAGCACGAAAGTTGTTTGGCCTGATGTGATCTATGAGTGTACCGAGTTTCATATTAATCCATGCACGTGTGTTTGATTTATGGACAAATGTTCGAATCCCTAAAAGAATGCATCCTAAAAGAATGGTAAAGTTTGATGCGTTGCCACGGCAACACTTTCAAAGATATCAAGAATCCATTCATAGGTCTTCATCTGCCGTGTATTTACATTATACAGATGAAGTTTGAAGCAAATCGGGTAAAAATAAGAGGGTGATTTCAAAGCATTTTGAAAGTGACACACTTCCTGCTGCCAGTTGGTGGCGCTATAACTTTGACTCACAATAGTCACATCCATGTGATCGTCCTCTTACAGCGAACGCACTGCTGAAGTTTCATCCAGATCAGTTAATGTATGCTGAAGTTATGACACACTTCCTGTTTCACGTTTCTCGCCATAGTTTCGTTTCCTCGCCACGGCCAAACCGTTCGAGATATCAAAAATCCCCACGCAAACTTTCATCCTCAATGTCTTGACATCACGCTGACCGAGTTTCGTCGAATTTGGATCAGGAGCTCTAGGAGGAGTATTTAAAAGTTCATTGCGTGTGTTTTACAAACAAACCTCAATAGCCGACTTCCTGTTGGGCTGGGGTAAAAAGTAAGAACGCGAGGTATAGATGAAATGTTGCTATCGACATGTGTACCGAGTTTCATGTTTGAGTTATGGACCAAGTGTTCGGACCCCGTTCCAGGGGGCGCTGACGAGCCGCCCTGCCACGCCCGGGTACCAGCTTCAGCCCGGCTCTGATGGCGCGGGTTCTGACCCGTGTGCAAAGTTTCAAGAGTTTTCGAGCATGTTAAGGGCCCCAAAAGTGATTTACCTAGAGAGTCCAGAGAATAGGCCTAGACTGGTTTGGTCCCAATTGGGCAAAAAACCAGGGACTAGTTCGCAAAGTAGGTTTTAGACATAAAACGACATCGCAATTTTTTGCTCCAAATGGAAATCGGAGATATACATCTTGTTCGGCTTGAGCCAGGGATCACAGTGATGACAAAATCATGATTCTGAGCTCAAACGGTCTAGGAGTTATGAGCAATTTAGTTGTAGCCAACCAAATGTAATGTTGTAGCCAACCAAATGCAAAATAGAGAGTCCAGAGTATAGGCCTAGACTGGTTTGGTCCCGATTGGGCAAAAAAACAGGGACTAGTTCGCAAAAGTAGGTTTTAGACATAAAACGACATAGCAAATTTTTTTTTTGCTCCAAATGGAAATCGGAGATATACATCTTGTTTGGCTTGAGCCATGGATCACAGTGATGCAAAAATCATGATTCTAGCTCAAACGGTCTAGGAGTTATGAGCAATTTAGTACTTTTGGTTGTTATAGCGCCACCTATGGGCCAATCGGGCTCATACTCTGATAGGTTCTCCTCAATTTGAGGCCCTACCATGTGACAAAGTTTCAGAGCTCCAGCCCTTACGATTTGGGCTGCACTGATGCGTTTTAGGGGATTTTTTTCTTTTTAGCAAATACAATAGGTTTTCAGCACTAAAGTGCTTGAACACCTAATAATAAGAGACCTTTTTGACGATTATAGCGCTACCTATGATCCGATCCTCACGAAACTTTGCATGCTTCCTAACCATGTTAGGACACATATGCTCATCGATTTTTGTGAAGTTGTGACTTTTTGGGGGGGATTTATTGGCTTTTGGCTGTATTTTTGCCAGGGACCACATTCTAAATGACCCTGTTGTAGCCAACCAAATGCAAAATTTCAACTTTTTTTCGATAATTATTTACCTAGAGAGTCCAGAGAATAGGCCTAGACTGGTTTGGTCCCAATTGGGCAAAAAACCAGGGACTAGTTCGCAAAAGTAGGTTTTAGACATAAAACGTGGTAATCATGGTCAAAAAAATCATGATTCTAGCTCAAACGGTCTAGGAGTTATGAGCAATTTAGTACTTTTGGTTGTTATAGCGCCACCTATGCGCCAATCGGGCTCATATTCTGATAGGTACCATGTGACAAAGTTTCAGAGCTCCAGCCCTTACGGTTTGGGCTGCATCGATGCGTTTTAGGGGATTTTTTTTTCTTTTTAGCAAATACATTCAGCACTAAAGTGCTTGAACACCTAATAATGAGAGACCTTTTTGACGATTATAGCGCCACCTATGATCCGATTCTCACGAAACTTTGCATGCTTCCTAACCATGTTAGGACGCATATGCTCATCGATTTTTGTGAAGTTGTGACTTTTGGGGGGGATTTATTGGCTTTTGGCTGTATTTTTGCCAGGGACCACATTCTAAATGACCCTGTTGTAGCCAACCAAATGCAAAATTTCAACTTTTTTCGACAATTATTTACCTAGAGAGTCCAGAGAATAGGCCTAGACTGGTTTGGTCCCGATTGGGCAAAAAACCAGGACTAGTTCGCAAAAGTAGGTTTTAGACATAAAACGACATAGCAAATTTTTTTGCTCCAAATGGAAATCGGAGATATACATCTTGTTCGGCTTGAGCCAGGGATCACAGTGATGACAAAATCATGATTCTAGCTCAAACGGTCTAGGAGTTATGAGCAATTGTAGTTGTAGCCAACCAAATGTAATGTTGTAGCCAACCAAATGCAAAATAGAGAGTCCAGAGAATAGGCCTAGACTGGTTTGGTCCCGATTGGGCAAAAAAACAGGGACTAGTTCGCAAAAGTAGGTTTTAGACATTAAAACGACATAGCAATTTTTTCTTTGCTCCAAATCGAAATCGGAGATATACATCTTGTTTGGCTTGAGCCAGGGATCACAGTGATGGAAAAATCAGTGATTCTAGCTCAAACGGTCTCAGGAGTTATGAGCAATTTAGTACTTTTGGTTGTTATAGCGCCACCTATTGGGCCAATCGGGCTCATACTCTGATAGGTTCTTCTCAATTTGAGGCCCTATCATGTGACAAAGTTTCAGAGCTCCAGCCCTTACGGTTCGGGCTGCACGATGCGATTTTAGGGGATTTTTTTTCTTTTTAGCAAATACAAGAGAGTTTACCTAGAGAGTCCAGAGAATAGGCCTAGACTGGTTTGGTCCCGATTGGGCAAAAAACCAGGGACTAGTTCCGCAAAAGTAGGTTTTAGACATAAAACGACATAGCAATTTTTTGCTCCAAATGGAAATCGGAGATATACATCTTGTTTGGCTTGAGCCATGGATCACAGTGATGCAAAAATCATGATTCTAGCTCAAACGGTCTAGGAGTTATGAGCAATTTAGTACTTTTGGTTGTTATAGCGCCACCTATGGGCCAATCGGGCTCATACTCTGATAGGTTCTTCTCAATTTGAGGCCTATCATGTGACAAAGTTTCAGAGCTCCAGCCCTTACGGTTTGGGCTGCACTGATGCGTTTTCAGGGATTTTTTTCTTTTTAGCAAATACAATAGGTTTTCAGCACTAAAGTGCTTGAACACCTAATAATGAGAGACCTTTTTGACGATTATAGCGCTACCTATGATCCAAATCCTCACGAAACTTTGCATGCTTCCTAACCATGTTAGGACACATATGCTCATCGATTTTTGTGAAGTTGTTACTTTTTGGGGGGGATTTATTGGCTTTTGGCTGTATTTTTGCCAGGGACCACATTCTAAATGACCCTGTTGTAGCCAACCAAATGCAAAATTTCAACTTTTTTTCGATAATTATTTACCTAGAGAGTCCAGAGAATAGGCCTAGACTGGTTTGGTCCCGATTGGGCAAAAAACCAGGGACTAGTTCGCAAAAGTAGGTTTTAGACAAAAAACGACATAGCAAATTTTTTTTTTGCTCCAAATGGAAATCGGAGATATACATCTTGTTTGGCTTGAGCCAGGGATCACAGTGATGGAAAAATCATGATTCTAGCTCAAACGGTCTAGGAGTTATGAGCAATTTAGTACTTTTGGTTGTTATAGCGCCACCTATGGGCCAATCGGGCTCATACTCTGATAGGTTCTTCTCAATTTGAGGCCCTATCATGTGACAAAGTTTCAGAGCTCCAGCCCTTACGATTTGGGCTGCACGTATGCGTTTTCAGGGATTTTTTTTTCTTTTTAGCAAATACAATAGGTTTTCAGCACTAAAGTGCTTGAACACCTAATAATAAGAGACCTTTTTGACGATTATAGCGCTACCTATGATCCGAATCCTCACGAAACTTTGCATGCTTCCTAACCATGTTAGGACACATATGCTCATCGATTTTTGTGAAGTTGTGACTTTTTGGGGGGATTTATTGGCTTTTGGCTGTATTTTTGCCAGGGACCACATTCTAAATGACCCTGTTGTAGCCAACCAAATGCAAAATTTCAACTTTTTTTCGATAATTATTTACCTAGAGAGTCCAGAGAATAGGCCTAGACTGGTTTGGTCCCGATTGGGCAAAAAACCAGGGACTAGTTCGCAAAAGTAGGTTTTAGACATAAAACGTGGTAATCATGGTCAAAAAAATCATGATTCTAGCTCAGAACGGTCTAGGAGTTATGAGCAATTTAGTACTTTTGGTTGTTATAGCGCCACCTATGCGCCAATCGGGCTCATATTCTGATAGGTACCATGTGACAAAGTTTCAGAGCTCCAGCCCTTACGGTTTGGGCTGCATCGATGCGTTTTAGGGGATTTTTTTTTCTTTTTAGCAAATACATTCAGCACTAAAGTGCTTGAACACCTAATAATGAGAGACCTTTTTGACGATTATAGCGCCACCTATGATCCGATTCTCACGAAACTTTGCATGCTTCCTAACCATGTTAGGACACATATGCTCATCGATTTTTGTGAAGTTGTGACTTTTTGGGGGGATTTATTGGCTTTTGGCTGTATTTTTGCCAGGGACCACATTCTAAATGACCCTGTTGTAGCCAACCAAATGCAAAATTTCAACTTTTTTTCGACAATTATTTACCTAGAGAGTCCAGAGAATAGGCCTAGACTGGTTTGGTCCCGATTGGGCAAAAAACCAGGGACTAGTTCGCAAAAGTAGGTTTTAGACATAAAACGACATAGCAAATTTTTTGCTCCAAATGGAAATCGGAGATATACATCTTGTTCGGCTTGAGCCAGGGATCACAGTGATGACAAAATCATGATTCTAGCTCAAACGGTCTAGGAGTTATGAGCAGATTTAGTTGTAGCCAACCAAATGTAATGTTGTAGCCAACCAAATGCAAATAGAGAGTCCAGAGATAGGCCTAGACTGGTTTGGTCCCGATTGGGCAAAAAAACAGGGACTAGTTCGCAAAAGTAGGTTTTAGACATAAAACGACATAGCAATTTTTTTTTTGCTCCAAATTGGAAATCGGAGATATACATCTTGTTTGGCTTGAGCCAGGGATCACAGTGATGGAAAAATCATGATTCTAGCTCAAACGGTCTAGGAGTTATGAGCAATTTAGTACTTTTGGTTGTTATAGCGCCACCTATGGGCCAATCGGGCTCATACTCTGATAGGTTCTTCTCAATTTGAGGCCCTATCATGTGACAAAGTTTCAGAGCTCCAGCCCTTACGGTTTGGGCTGCACGATGCGTTTTAGGGATTTTTTTCTTTTTAGCAAATACAATAGGTTTACCTAGAGAGTCCAGAGAATAGGCCTAGACTGGTTTGGTCCCGATTGGGCAAAAAACCAGGGACTGAGTTCGCAAAAGTAGGTTTTAGACATAAAACGACATAGCAATTTTTTGCTCCAAATGGAAAATCGGAGATATACATCTTGTTTGGCTTGAGCCAGGGATCACAGTGATGCAAAAATCATGATTCTAGCTCAAACGGTCTAGGAGTTATGAGCAATTTAGTACTTTTGGTTGTTATAGCGCCACCTATGGGCCAATCGGGCTCATACTCTGATAGGTTCTTCTCAATTTGAGGCCCTACCATGTGACAAAGTTTCAGAGCTCCAGCCCTTACGGTTTGGGCTGCACTATGCGTTTTAGGGGATTTTTTTTCTTTTTAGCAAATACAATAGGTTTTCAGCACTAAAGTGCTTGAACACCTAATAATGAGAGACCTTTTTGACGATTATAGCGCTACCTATGATCCGATCCTCACGAAACTTTGCATGCTTCCTAACCATGTTAGGACACATATGCTCATCGATTTTTGTGAAGTTGTTACTTTTTGGGGGGGATTTATTGGCTTTTGGCTGTATTTTTGCCAGGGACCACATTCTAAATGACCCTGTTGTAGCCAACCAAATGCAAAATTTCAACTTTTTTTCAACAATTATTTACCTAGAGAGTCCAGAGAATAGGCCTAGACTGGTTTGGTCCCGATTGGGCAAAAAACCAGGGACTAGTTCGCAAAAGTAGGTTTTAGACATAAAACGACATAGCAATTTTCTTTTTCTCCAAATGGAAATCGGAGATATACATCTTGTCCGGCTTGAGCCAGGGATCACAGTGATGGAAAAATCATGATTCTAGCTCAAACGGTCTAGGAGTTATGAACAATTTAGTACTTTTGGTTGTTATAGCGCCACCTATGGGCCAATCGGGCTCATACTCTGATAGGTTCTCCTCAATTTGAGGCCCTACCATGTGACACAGTTTCAGAGCTCCAGCCCTTATGGTTTGGGCTGCACTATGCGTTTTAGGGGATTTTTTTTATATGTTTTATATGTTTTTTTGAATATGTTTATTATAGCGCCTTTCAAGAACCCAAGGTCGCTTCACAATGGAATACAAATAGCAAACAAACAACATGCATATAAACAAATACAAGGCCATCTGCTGATAGAGGACAAAACAGATGGAGACAAGCATACACTTCTTGACATAAATCAAAGAAAGCCAAATTGTATGATTTATCAAAATATACAGTTGTGACAAAGTATGAAGCAGACAGAGCTGAGGAAGTGAAGAACAGAGAAAACAGAGGGGAGGATACTGATTTATTGGGCAAGCTTGAAAGGTCCGGATGTTGTTGGTCGCACAAAGATTCTGTGGCAGCTTATATTATACTGTACGTTAGGGCCAGCAACACTAAAAGCCCTACCGCCCACCGTGGAGAGTGGAGGTTTTCAGTGCTAGACCTAAAGACTCAAGTTACTTATGGCTGTACCAAATCAGCAAGGTATTTGGGTGACAGGCCATATAGGGCTTTATACCCTAAAATTAACAGTTTAATTGGATGTGGTTAATGACAGGAAGCCAGTTGGTGAAGTGGGAAGTGGAAGTGATGTGGGAAGATATTTTAGTATATGTGAGGGCGCGTGCAGCAGAGTTTTGAACCATTTGAAGGCGGTGTATTGCTTCGGTGGGTAGTCCACTGTATAGTGGACTGCATTAATAACAGTTTCCGCATCTGAATTCGAAAAATATTCTGCTGGTGAAAAAAGCATGATTTTAAAGTCTGACTAATGTGTGAGTGAATGTTCATTTAAAAAACAAACAAAAAATCTGACTGCCAGCTGATGCTTGTTAACTAGTCATCATCAGTATATGGCGTGTTTGGTTTAGTTAATTAACCCACTACCAAAGTGTTTCAGTTTAAGTGTTCATTCACTCTTCAGCTTCAGCTCAAGCAACTCAAAAGTTATTGAATTATTTGAAACAATCATTTTCCTTTTAAAAACTAAATAAACTAAATAAAAAATTGCTTTTATGCTAAATAAAAAACTTTTTTATTTTATTAAACTGTTTTTTTTATAACATGTGTCTATGTTTAAATAAATTCAATTAATTTTCTTAAGGAAAAATCGAATCTATGCTAGCTAATGCTAAAATACAGGGAGCCCTTAATGACATAAATATTATTTTAAAGGTTATAATTAACAACAGATCCCAAATTATTGCTATTTTTAGATATAATAATCAATGCTCAAGAAAAAAAAAGAAAAAAGTCAATCACACATAAGGTAACCAATTAAAAGTAACATTTCGAACAATGAGAATTTCTGAGCCAAATAAAGATAAAAATGTGTTCTGGTGACTGGCGAGTTCATTGAACCAATCAGATCAGAGGAAATTGAGTGTATTCAGAGAGGAAATTAGTATTGCGAGAAGGTCATTTGATTGGCTACATGATGAAGCTGGACCCGCGCTTGCAAAACTCAGTGAGTGAGAGAATTGTGCCAAAACTGGAAGCGCAGGTAAAAGAAAGATGCAACTGTACAAATCGGGGTCATTCTGGAACTTTTTTGCCCCATGCACACAACATATTATTTAGACATTTGCAACATTTTTTTTTTTTACACAAAGTTTAATTTTAAGCAATTAATCTGTTTTGTAGTCTTGCTGTTTACAGGCCTGGAATGCTTTTGGCAGCATTTGTGCGCAAAAAAAAGTGTAAGTGTGGTCTTTTTTATTTTGCGTTAGCATGAAGCTGCAAACAAATGCATACAAATCTTCTCTTGCGCATGTAAATTTATTTTACGTTTGCAATCTTATGTACTCTTTCACAAATCTTACCCTGCGCATGCGTTTATTTATGACATCATTTTACCTTCATACTATGGTCCTAAACAATACGGTATGGATGTCAAAATTCAGTGCATATCATACAACACTGTATACTGTACATTCAGTCACTTCATTCCATAGACTATAAAAAAAGATGGACAACGCCCTTTCACTCTCTTCCATTGGTGAAAAGTGAAGCCGCCGAAGTGCTGATATCTTGTGCAGATTTGGGAACTGATTCTGCGCAGTAGTGAACGCAGGAGCCGAGTCTGCACAGTAATGAGCAGGAAGTGGAGCCGCGATATCAAGGTCCTTCCCTCATTTAGTACAAAGTTTACTCTGTGAAATAAACTCAAACCTCAAAAAATTCTGCAGGTGCCTCAGTGACTACTTTGTTTAGAGAAGCTGTCAATCATTATGTTGCATTCAATTTTTTATAGCATCAAATAACGAACTAAGACCTTATTAAGAACTAAGAACTTATTTAAAAAAAAAAAAAAAAACACTTAAACTTAAATCAGCATGATAAAAACTACCTAAAATAACAGAAAACATCTTTGGAAAAAATTTATTTAAAGTGTAATTTGATTGTTTAGTTTCCATCGTGTTCTATTAGACTTCATGTGGAGGGCGCGGTTTATGACCTATACTGGGTCCACTGGGGTGATCGAGATGCTTTGGCTCCACTTTTAAGGACTTGTGCAGCATGCTTGTTCAGGACGAATACGTGTACCAATTCACCCCTATTATTAATAATCCAGCAGTGTTCATTTTCCATTATATTTTTGGTAAACACTCAGAATGCTTTCAAATAATTTCATGTCAAGTGCACTTTTTTTTGCAGATGTAAATTTTAATTTTACGTCTAGTGTAAATTTAACATTTAATTTAATATTCAACAATGATATTGATCTGCCTGCATTGACACCTTTATATGAGAACTGAACTGAGCTGGACGATGACATCACAGTTGTCTCCAGACAACTATATCAAGATAAACCAGACTATATTAAGCGTGCTGCACAAGCCCTGAAAAGTGAAGCCAAAACATCTTGATTGCCCCCCGGCTGGTCCTAGTATAGGTTAACAAGCACTGAAAAGTGAAGTCAAAACATCTCGATTGCTCCCTGGCTGGTCCTATTTTAGGTCATAAGCACCGTCTCCCCATGTAACTAAACAATTAAATTACACTTCAAATATAATATTATCATGCTGATTTATTTCAAGTGTTTTTTTTTTAAATAAGTTTGCTTTTCGTTAGTTATTTGATGCGGTGGTGTGATGTCATGATTGACAAGCTGTGATTGACAGGTTAGTTACGAGCGAAGTAGTTAGTAGGCGCGTTTCCATTACAGATTTGCGCAAAACTTTTGCGATATTTTCCAAATGTCGATAAAAAATTATTGCGAAATGACGGTGTTTCCATTAACTGATGTTTTGCGACTAAAACGTCTTTTTCCCTCTCGCGATAAGTCATTCCAAAAATCATGGCAACAGACTTTGGTAGGTTTATAACCTATTTCACAGCCATGCACCGCACTAGACATTATTATTATTAATGGAAGGAGACATGGTGTGTTATCCAAGCATTAATGGTGGAGTTCCTGGTGTTTCTCCCTTATTTCTGCTTCGATGTCTTGATGGCATTTCTTTGAGGTTTAGAGAGGCTATTCCTGTAATTATTGTTTATTTTTTTATGAATTTAATAAAGAACTCTATATTGTATTATGTCCAAACGGTCGTTGCAAAACTAAAAATAAACGGTTGTTGTATTTTTAAAACGCAAAGTTTTAAACCAACATTTTTGACTACACCACCGCTATAGGCTATACATCTCAACAATTTTTCAGATATTTGTTTATGACTTTTTGCCCCCTTTAAAACATTTAAAATATTCACAAATTAATATGGGAAAAAATGTAGATTTTACTGGTTTTCTAAGGGCAAATTAGAACCTGGATATTTATGATATTTTTCCCGCAGTGCTGAATAGGTGAGTTAGGCTATTATAAATGCGTCTGAAAAAATAACGAGCTAAAAACATGATCTCTGGATGCACCTTTAGAGAGAACTGCACCTTTCATATGGATTACATAATCAGAAGGTATTCGTTTACGATTCAAATTTGTTCTTTTTAAAGTGGACATTTAAAGCTTTAGTCTATAAAAGCTATTGGTTCAGTTCACGCGCTCCAGTTCAGATCATAAAGCGCGTCTGATTGTTTTATGTTATTTTACAAAAGCACAATGTTTTCTTGTTATTGTGACATTACGCAAATAAAAGTAGTTGCGAAAAATCTATTATTATTTTCTGTATAACCAGAAATTATAGAGTATTGT
Organism: Hybognathus amarus; assembly: GCA_030378365.1. Classification (NCBI taxonomy): domain Eukaryota; kingdom Metazoa; phylum Chordata; class Actinopteri; order Cypriniformes; family Leuciscidae; genus Hybognathus; species Hybognathus amarus. Next base: position 46,828 of record JAQIUQ010007037.1, on the reverse strand, counting down.
TGATAAGTTGATAAGTTAATTCCACTGTTGATGGGAAAATGAAAGTGTTCACGGCGCGCCCACGCCTGTCTGCCATCCAGTGCGTGCTCCAAACTCCGCACACACTCTTGGATATTGGACAAAATCGAGTGTTTATTTGTGATAATCTTAGCCCTATTATTGTCCAATCTGTAGCCTACTATGAATGAGATGTGACGAATTTCTTTGTTCCTTTTTTAGATAAAAGCGTCTTCTACATATGTAGCCTAATAAATGTTATAATAGGCGAATGATGATAATCATTATTATTATTATTTGCGGACACGGACCTAAAACACACTCCGTCTTCTAAGTCAGGTGACTGTAAATGCACAAAATCCGTTTCCATTGCAGTTTTGCGAAAAAATCCTTTTTCGAATTGCCTGAAAAACCTCCTCATGCGAGCGTAAAAACTTTTTTGCGATAAACGGGAGTTTTTGTGTTTCCATTGAGCGTATTTTCATTTCGCAATTTCAATTTGCGCAAATTGAAGGGTAATGGAAACGCAGCTACTGTAGCACCAATCACCAAGCAAATTATATTTTTTTCGGGATCTTTGGAGGACTGAAGAGATTGGAGCTTTAAATTTAATATCACAATTTCTATAATTAATTTGTGATAAAAGTGAAATAATAAAATAATAAATAAAAGTGCAGAAGCATGTGCTTGCGATTGATTATGTGAGAGTGAGGGCGGGGCCTTGATTTTGCGGCTTTACTTCCTGCTTGCTAGGGCGGATGTCTGGTCCCGAAATCGTTACTGCACAGACTCAAGTTCCAAGATGTCAGCGCCATATCAGGATACTGGCGGCTTCACTTCTGACCCTTGGAAGAGAGCGGAGGGGCATTGTCCATCTCTTTTTACAGTCTATGGGCTATATAATTTAACTTAATAACGTTTTTACGACAAAAATCACCCCCCACACACACATACTCCTTATATGTTGGTGATTTTTTTACATGCTTTTACATGAACATTTGACTTGCTTAAAGGCATAGTAAGCGATTTTGAAAATGCTGTTAAAAAACGACTATAGAAAGAGAGATATGGCAGAGAAAATACGCAAAAGGGTTAATGCAAAAAGTTGAGATCTGTTTAACTTTTTGCAAATGAAGAGTGACTTTTGGAAGCGACAACCAATAGGAGTGAAGTCAGTGGAGTGCATGTGATCTGTCACTCTTCAGTGCTGAGTCTGACTGAGGCAAGTTAAATGAGAAGCTCATTTTAGCAGTATAATTTATGATATATCTCTGTGTACATACAGTGGTATTCACCGTACTGACTCATACGTGCCAGAATGGTTTTGAGAACCCAGATAGACTGGTATTTGCCCATTTGCTGCAGTTAAATAGCCACAATGGCAAAGAGCACTCACTGTTTCTCATGCATCTTTAATATTATGCATTTTATGTGCTAATTCCATTTATATTTAGACTTTTCCTTCCAAAATGTTTGCCTGTAGCGGCAAGAAAAGTATTTGTTGTCTAACATTGAGTAACATCCATGAATGTCACTCACAAACATAACTAGGCAACCAGTAGTGGGAACGCCCTTCCAGCGTAGCCACTGGCGACCTGCAGTGACAAAGTGGCTTGTAGTGTGAACACAGCTTTAGGGAGCTGTTCGTGAAAATTTTGTTTGTTTTTTGGGATGCAATGCATGACTTTTCTATCAAAGGAGTAGAGAAGCTAAATAATAATTAGACATTCAACCTGAATTATCCTAATAACACAAATTACTTTCACTTATGGATGGCATCATACTCTCAGGTGGCAGGCACAGCAGATTCCGCCTTAGATGTTGACTGTGTTGCATACCGTGTATGTGGGGGCGGAGACTTTAAGACAGGGGTGTGATCCTTTTGGGTAGCGGTGAGTTAGTTTTGTCGCTTACTGTACCTTTAGGGCTGGTTATTAAAGCCCGCACTAGAGAAACCTTTACCTGTCATGGTACATGTTAATGTTATATTCTATATATATATATATATATATACTGTATATATTAATGCAGACACAAACTGCACATTGCTGCTGATTTCATTTGTTGGTTTAACATAATACTTCTTAAAATGATTTTAATTTGAATACTTTTAAGTTTTTGAACTTGAACTTTTTGAATATTTCCAGCACATATTGTCATACCACTTTATCTCTAGTTAGATATGTGATCTTAGGATATTACCTTCAGGCGGAAGTGTGTAGCGAGTATACTCTGGAAAATAATCTTCAAGTTTGGATTTTCCTGCCAGGATCTTTTCTGCCAGCATGTCCTGTTTGTTGAGGAACAAGATCACTGAAATGGTCCTTAGAAACCTGTTTGAAAACACAGAGTGAGACGGTGTGAGCATGTCTTTATATTTATATATCTGATGAAAATTCTAGACGTCCTAGCTTTGAGCCAGCATTTTACGTGATAAGCCTTTGTATTTAAACTTGTCTTCTCTCTTTGACTTAAAAAATAAAATGTTAGGCATGGATGCATCATTTTACACTGTATAGTTTTTTTGCTGGAAAATATAATATACAGTATATGTGGCAATCAAAGATTTGCATGTGTATACTTTTAATTTTTTTTTATTATTTTTTTTTGTGTATATATTTTTGAACTTGAACTTTTGAATAGTGGGATCATCATCACCCATATTGTGTGGTTTGCTTATTACAGTAAATGAGCAATCATAATGTTATACCAATCATAATCTTATGTGTTATGTTTAACAGTCTGTGGAGAAATTTACTAAGCATATTAGCTGCTGTGTTTATGCAACTGACCTGTCGGTAAGCTTCACCCCTTAGTTACTGTTGCTAACTCGGACAAACAAATCGAAGGTGCTAACTAAACTAACTAAACTGTCTTACAATGACAACTCAGTCAGTGTTAAAACCTTGTCCCAAAATGTTTTTGATAAATTTTGTACACAGAGGGACCAACCTCTCATTGAGGCTCATTGACTTAAATATGGCATATATTTATAAAGATAAATAATATATTAAAATAAATATGGTGGGTAACAAAATTAATTTGGCAGGGGTTTACAGCAAGCGAGACACCTAATATTACGGTCATCTTGATTGCAAGTGACAACATCCAGGATCAACATGTTATCTACATAGATCAATATGTTATCTACATAGCATAGCTGATAAGCCAATGAGCTGTGGCCAATGAACTACAGCTCAACATTCAAATATTGCTAGTGATTCTGTTAGTAGTCTATAGCATGCTTCCAGACATCCTCCACCTAATAGATCTGCTACGGGGGATTAATTCATGTGTGTTACATGTGCAGCAGCAGTGTCACGAAAACCCACTGGAGTGCCTTTGAGAGCCACCACGGGCACTCCATCACGGACTAGTGTTAATTTCCATTCCATCAAAGACTACATCCCCATTAATTCTATGATCCGTTTCATCCTCACTGATTGTCTACAGCTGTTACTTATTAGTTCTGTCTATAAAAGCCTGGTTCATGCTGTCATTTTTTGCAAGGTATTAGCTAGTGTTACACTGCATTTCTGAGAGTTATTATTTGGATTGTTGGCCCGTGTTTTGACCCATTTCCTGCTGTTTTGATTATGATTCTGGACTGTAAATAAATGCTGCATTTGGATCTTCCTCAAGTCTCAGAGCAGTTGTGTTATCTCTGCAGTTGAATCCTGTCTGGGGATCTCAGAGCTGGTCCCACTGTTGACAGCATGTTACAGCAGCGTCTATTTTGTGTGTTTGGGAAGCAAACCGAGTCCAATCCAGGCAATGAGTCTGCTCCAGAGCCTGCTCCAGCCCATGAGTCTACTCCAGAGCCCGCTCCAGCCTCAGAGCTCATTCCTGTGTTGGTTCCGGCCCGTGAACTTCCTGGATGCATTTATGCGACCACGGCGGTCGTCCCAGAGTTTCCTGTCAGCCCTGATACAACTATAGATGTTGTCCATGAGATTTGTCTGCCTCCACACAACCATAGAGGTTGTTCCTGAACTACCTGTCTGCCCCGACATGACCACAGAGGTTGTTACCGAACTGCCAGTCTGCCCAGAAATTACCACAAAGGCTAACCTGGAACTGTCCTTTCAGATGACACCGTGGGGAGAGGACCTCTAGACCGGGGAAACACAAACCAGACACTGTGACAGAAACACCCAGCTGGTTCTTCTATGACAATTGAGGACAACCTTGAGCTCCCAGCCTGTTTTGACATGGGCCCTGAAGCCAACGCTAACCTCTCTGTGCTCTGTTTCAATTTCATCTGATCAGCCTTGTTGGTGTCCAGTTGCACCAGATATACCCTGGGGTCTTCTGCTCCACTCTGGTTGTCATCATCCCAGGCTGTTCCCATCCTGGCCACTTGCCCGTTCTGTGCCGCCCTGGCCACTTACTCTGCCTGCGCTGCCCTTGCCACCTGCTCTGCCTTTGTCTCCTGTTCCTCTTCGATTCCATGGACTTGGCGCTCTCGCTCCTGGTCCGCCTCACTCCTGGACTTCGCTGACCATATTAGGAGCATCTGAAAGCTTTTCCTTAGGTGGGGGATATGTCCTGATCACCAGCTGGAGTGTCCTCATGGACTAGTGTTCATTGCCATTCCATCTACGACAGATATGGATAATCCCCCATAATCCTCTGCCCCATTCCATCATCACTAATTGTCTACAGCTGTTACTCATTAACTCTTGTCTATAAGTGTTATTTGTGATTTCATGTACCGTGGTTTTTGGGTTCTCTGCCTGTCTATTGGATTACCCTTTTTGTCTGTTTCTTTCCTTGCTGTTTATTTGGATTGTTGCCTGCTGTTTTAAAGGGATACTTCACTTTTTTTTGGAAATAGGCTCATTTTACAACTCCCCCAAAGTTAAACAGTTGAGTTTTACCGTTTTCGAATCCATTCAGCCGATTTTCTGATATTTAGAAGAATATCAGTAACCAGATAGTTTCTGGTCTCATTGACTTCCATGGTATATTTTTTTCTACTATGGAAGTCAAGTCCCAAGAAACAGCAGAACTGTGAAACCTGTTAGTCCAGATGCTGCGGAACAGATCAAGAGATTCGCGCAACCGGTTGGTGCTGTTGTCTTCCCTTATGACCATGTTATAACTGCTACTGGCTGCCACGAAGATGATGGCGGTCACATCTGTGAATATAGACAGGAAGAAATATATAATAACCAAGCACATACTTAAAGTGATAATTAACCCCAGAATTTTACTTCTGTCACCATCTACTCTCCCTCTTATCCTTTAAACCCCATAAGACTTTGGTTCATTTTCGAAATATAACATTTTTATATTTTTAATGAGAAAGTTTCTGTCCCTCTTAAAAGTCCAGGTAACCAAATTTATATATATATATATATATATATATATATATATATATATATATATATATATATATATATATATATATATATATATATATATATATATATGTAGTAAACAAAGAAGCCCTAAAACACACCTCATTGGTTCTTATGTGTGCATGATGCAAAAAAAACCCAACAACAATAAGGTTTGTTTAAGTGCATGATGCATGCACAACTCACACACAAGGCTTACATGTAAATATGTGTGTGAATGTGTCAATCATTGTTTCGATGTAAATAACATTCTAAATTAAATCTGTTCATTAAAAATATTCTGTCCTGTTCATAATTCTATTTCATCTCATCACAAGACAATGATTAAACCACTAGATTCATATCGATTTGTTTTACAATACCTTTTTTAAACTTCCAAGTTTTGCTTACCCAAGCTTTGAATGGTATAGAAGCCTCTCAGGTTTCAATAATAAGCCTAAAGACTTTTGGTTAAACACAAATTCATATATTTTTAAGACACGAGGGTGAGTAATTGATTGATGACAGAATGTAAATATTTGGGGAACTATCCTTTTAACGTAAATACCATTAGTCACTTTTAGATATATTAACTATAAAAACAGGTTTCAGGAATTTATTCACATAAAAAAACACAAATAATTTTATATTTTTACCACAAAGCTTGAGGAACATACAATCTCACCATTAAAGCACTGAATCCATTTCCTCCTTTCATCTCTCTGACCACCCACATCAAACATACTGACACACAAGGAGAAAGAAATAAGAAATGTTTCTGTATATCAACTGAAAAAAGTGATTGCATGCAGTTCTGAATCATTAGATTTTAAAATAGCAAAAACAAGATTGGTGGTTAAAAAAGTTTTAAACACACAAGTTTTAATACTTTTAATAATTTTAGTAAAATAGTTAGGTCTGTGTGATCACTTGTTTAAATGCTTGAGTTCCTCTCTAATGGACTTTCAATTCTGAATTTTGTCTTTGCCAACTTGATGTCTTTGCCAGCTCAGCACTGTCAGCGTTCTGTCACTTCGGTCTGGTTTACTCTTGCTTTGGTGAAAGAGCTTTGACACTCCGTCTTGTCTTTGTGTAAGCATGCGGTTTTGAGTTCGCTCGGGCCGTACACTCTATGTGAAATGTTGAATGTGTGGAACATGGTGTTCAGATACGGACACTTTGGTCTAGTCTGTTTAGGTTCAGTGTCAGGGTTCCGACATTCATTCCCCGTGGCTGTATTCAAAATAACATACTTCCCCCTACTATATAGTAGGCAAAAAAACAGAATCCGACAAAAGAAGTATGTCTGAATTCACAGTACTAAAAAAAGCAGGCAGAGTACCCGAATGATCTACTTCTTCCAGAGAGTTTCTAAAGTGTCCATGCGATGAGGCCACGGGAAAAGATTTGTTAAAGAGCACCTATCATGGATTTTTGAAATAACTGTTCATGTAGTGTGGACTACAGCTCTAAGGGAATGAAAACATCCTGCAAAGATTTATACCTGAAAGTGCACCGTATATAAAGTTATTGTCTTTCAAAAGAGAGTTGACTCTGAGTCAATGAAATGAATTGTTTTTGAAATGAGTCATTAGCTGTTTTGTGTGACGTAGTGACGTAGATTAGCTCATTCGCCGCTCCCAACAACTGCGCGTGCAGACAGACGTGTAAACTTGATATATATATGTATGTATACTTCAGCTGAATAGCGTCATGTTCGCTGTGTTCTACATTGCAAAGACAGTTCAGACACTTGTTTTCATTGCCCAGGGACGAGCATGTGAAGAATCAGTGGTTAGAGTTCATATTTGCAACGATACCACAACAGTATAGCCTCGAACCTTGTGTTATCATCATTGTAATGACAAATCATTCAAAAACATAAATGAATTCAAATGTGGATTCGCAAGCCGGTTGTTCCCGAAGGATGGCTCAGTATCCAGTGTATATGGATCAGGTTCGTCCTCCTCCGAATCACAATCAGTAAGTATTATTAATAATGTTTGCTGTTATGTTTTCTGTTGCATGCACAATTTAGTTATATTGTGTTGTGTGTGTTGGGTACACTCCACACAGCTTCTAAGCGGGGTAAAGTTAGTTTTGTTTTTGATATTCACCAGACATTCACTGAAAAATGGCAATTACCTCCTAAACGACTTAGCCAAATATGACTTCGCTCTATATAATAAGCACTGCCCCTCAAAAGCCGCCACAATGTGAGTTTCGCCCGGAAGACCTGCTCTTGACGGACACGCGAGTAAGGGACCGTGTGGAAAATGCCCTTTTTCTGACATGTTTGTTCATACTCTGTATACAACACTTGACAAGCTATAATCCATTAATGGAGATGGGTGTTCCGTTTCCGACAATCTCTGCCTACGGTTTACCAATAACAACTGACTGGGTCATTTGACCAATCGCCGCAGAATCGCGTCACTCAAAAGAGGTGTTTGGGAAAATTAATCGTCGAACAAATCATTTGGGAGTCGTCTTGTATATTTTGTTGAGCACCTGGTTTCTGTTTTCATTGTGTTCTGTGTAGCATTCGGATGATGTTTATCATCAGCCTAGTGCTTTTATTTTGTTACCTTTTGTGTAGCATACAGCTCATGCTCAACAATGGCAGAATGCTTTTGTGTTGTTTTGCTCTGTGTAGCATACGGCTCGTGTTTTTCATCAGCCAAATGCTTTCATGTTGTCACATATTGTATGGACTAGTGACAGCTCTTTGGCTATGTTCAGACTGTCAGTCCAAATCAGATTATTTGTGTATATGTAACCAGGTTAGATGTTATGGGAAGAAGGAGGTGGGAACCTGCGAACAATTTACAATTTTAATAAATAAATGAATACAAAATGAAAGTAAAGATGGCAGTCCCTCAAGGTCGACTGCCGCCACACATAATAAAACAAAACAAAGGCCTCTGTCATCCTTTACCGTCGTTGCGAGACCAGTGTGTTGCGCAGGTGTCGCTCATTAGTAATCAGGCCACCGGCCTCGCGGTATTCTCTCACGGCCCTCTGCCTCGTCCTGCTCGACACAGTATACGATTGGAATCAGATCTAAAATTAGTGACTGTCCACATTGTGTATCACAACTGTTCAGATCCGGTTTGTGTGTCCCATGCTGCTCTTTCATTTTCTGGAATATCTGCATTGGTTTCTATGGCTATGGCAATGGCATTGCGTTGGTAGGTGTACGCCAAAAACAGCAACAACAGAAACCGAAACATAGAGGGGTTTGCAATACAGATGTTGTCTTACAACATGAATTTGTAAGTGTCTGGTTGTGTTTCCCTTGTTTGTCACTAGAGGTCCTCGTTCTCACGGTGTCCTTCACTTTTGACTGCATTTCTGATGAGACCTGTGAGGAAGACTCTGCTGCCCTCCTTTCCTCATTTCTTTGAACACACATGGTGAGGTTTTTAAACAAAGAAATCCCATTCTCTCTTTCCTCACAAGAGAGTTCGCTCCGCTGAATCTACATTGGCTCATACGTTCTGTCACGGTGGGTTGTGAAAAAATGAGGAAAGGAGGGTAGCAGAGTCTTCCTGACGGGTCTCATCAGGAATGAAGTCAAAAGTGAAGGACACCGTGAGAACGAGGACCTCTAGTGACAAACAAGGGAAACACAACCAGACACTGTGACAGAATTGTCATATTATCACGACAATTCAGCTTTTCATTTTGTTTATGTCTGTGGTCTTTTAAATATGCTTTAAGACAAACCATGTCCAAATTCATAAGTCAACACCATTGCTGAGTATTTTCTCCTAAAAAACACACTATGAAGCCAGATCAGCCTAAAAAATAATACATTTACAAAACAAAATTCATAAACGCACAGCACAATTCACCTTTACAATTTTGGATTCATATATTCAAAAAACAATAAATACACAAAGTAAAAGCATAAATATTTCCCCAAATGCTCACAAAAAATGCATCTTACCTGAATACATTTAAAATGTTTAGACAAAAAAGTTCTCTGAATTAATTCCCATCACACATTTTTGAATGATGTTACATGACAAAATAATATTCCAATATTTCTTTATAATATCCTTAATGTGATATTATACTTCATACTAATTATACTTCATTGACATTTATTTATGATTTTCTTTGTCTCCTTATAAACTTTAATAATTGTAGCATATTTAATTATTTAGCCTTGTTATGCTGATTGAAGCCAATGATTTAAACTGATTAAACACTATATGAGATAACTCAAAACTCTCCAAGAAATCACAGATTCGGTGTAATCTATGAAATTGTCTAAACGGCAGACCCTTTTTTTAAGAGAAAGAGTACGATAGTAATTCTTGTTATAATAGTTGTTTCTATCTGTGGATTTCTGAAAAACTGTAGTTTTGAAGATGGTATTTTATTTTACAATAAGCACATCTAGCAAATTAATCATATTTAGAATCTAGTCTAGAATTTAGTTTACGAATTCCAGTAGTTCTTTTTTTTTATCCATGTCCAAATAAGGAAACAATTACACTACGGCTTGTTTACATAACCACCACATCTTTACATTTTCTAAAACATATTGATAGGTTCAACATAATCTCACTCAAATTTCTCCATAAAGAGATTGGCATTATTTTAATGTTGTATTTTAATAAGAAAAAGCAGTAGTATCAGTTATCCTTGTTTAACAATTTATTCACATCATCAACTAGATGTTTACAGAAGGATTAGTCGTTTCAGAAGTGAATGTACTCTTGGGTTTAGACATCTTAGAAAACTCAACTGTACATTGGTAGATAATGGTTAATTTAATATGTCAATTGGCTTTATGCACAGCTGCACTACTTCCTGAACTTAAGCCAGCTCCTTTGTTTCCTGTCTGCCATTATTGGACAAATTGATTAGTTCAGGTGTGCCTGACCTCAGTAGTCACGGCAACAATAATCAGACACACCTGAATTAATCAAGCTTGGCCAATAATGGCAGACAGGAAACAAAGGAGCTGGCTTAAGTTCAGGAAGTAGTGTAGCTGTGCATGAAGCCAATTATTCTACTTTCATCAAAAAAATGATAACTAACAGGGAAGAAATGATAAGACCCTTTTAAGTCAAATATCTAAAAAACTTTATATATATATATATATATATATATATATATATATATATATATATATATATATATATATATATATATATATATATATATATATATATAAAGTTTTTTAGATATTTAACTTAAAAAAGGGTCTTATTCATTTCTCAAACAATGAGTGTTGTGAGGTGCTATAGGTAAAATCGAATTGATTAATTGATCAGAAAAAAAAAATTATATATATATATATATATATATATATATAATTTTTTTTCTGATCAATTAATCAATTTGATTTTATCCTAGCACCTCCAGCAACACTCATTGTTGAGTCCTGATTGATAAACATTGTTTCCAGTTCAATCATGTAAGTTTTGTTTCTCTTTATGTTGGGCATTTGTTTTCACTTGATGTATATAATTGATCGGTGGGCTCTCGCTAATTAAATGTCAGATTTATTTTATTTTTGTAGATGGATTTTTAAATGTTCACCTTCAATTTTGGGGTGTTTAATCAGTTGCTAAGGCTCTGCTGATATGGACATCTAGGGGATTCTACCCAATGGATTGTTCTCACCACATTACCTTGTGGATTATCAAATATCCACACGTAGCCAATACAAGGATGTGCCTGTGGACTATCTGTTTTTTCTTGGAATATTGGAAGAATACTTGAAGGGGTATTTTCTATTTTTTGTGTGGGTAGGTTTTTGATTCATCATCAACGGGACTTAGACATCATCATAAACAATGACTATTTAATTTTTCATTGTGATGATTCCATCCTTTCCCAAATAATCACTATATTTAGGTGTTCAAGCACTTCAGTGCTGAAAACCTATTGTATTTGCTAAAAAGGAAAAAAAATACCCTAAAACGCATCGTGCAGCCCAAACCGTAAGGGCTGGAGCTCTGAAACTTTGTCACATGGTAGGGCCCATAGGTGGCGCTACTAACAACCAAAAGTACTAAATTGCCCATAACTCCTAGACCGTTTGAGAAAAAAATTTGTTATGTCGGTTTTGTCCAAAACGCACTTTTGCCGAATCTAGTCCCTGGTTTTTTGCTCTATTCGGGACCAAACCAGTCTAGGCCTATTCTCTGGACTCTCTAGATAAATAATTATCGAAAAAAGTTGAAATTTTGCATTTGGTTGGCTGTAACAGGGTCTATTAGATAGTGGTCTGTGGCAAAATTCAGTCAAAAGCCAGTAAGCCCCACCCCAAAAGTCACAACTTTACAAAAATCGATGAGCATATGTGTCCTCACATGGTTAGGAAGCATGCAAAGTTTCGTGAGGATCGGATCATAGGTGGCGCTATAATTGTCAAAAGGTCTTTCATTATTAGGTGTTCAAGCACTTCAGTGCTGAAAACCTATTGTATTTGCTAAAAAGAAAAAAAATCCCCTAAAACGCATCGTGCAGCCCAAACCGTAAGGGCTGGAGCTCTGAAACTTTGTCACATGGTAGGGCCTCAAATTGAGGAGAACCTATCAGAGTATGAGCCCGATTGGCCCATAGGTGGCGCTATAACAACCAAAAGTACTAAATTGCCCATAACTCCTAGACCGTTTGAGCTAGAATGATGGATTTTACACCACTGTAATACCTGGCTCAAATGGACAAGATGTATAACAACCAAAAGTACTAAATTGCCCATAACTCCTAGACCGTTCGAGCTAGAATCATGGATTTTACACCAGATGTCCCTGGTTTTTCACTCGATCGGAACCAAACCAGTCTAGGCCTATTCTCTGGACTCTCTAGATCAATAATTATCGAAAAAAGTTGAAACTTTGCATTTGTTTTGCTATAACAGGGTCGTTTACAAAAGGGAAGTGGCAAAATGCACCCAAAAGCATATAAATCCTAAAGGAAAACTCAGAACTTCACAAAAATTGATGAGCATATGCGTCATAACATGCTGAAGAAGCATGTATAGTTTTATGGAGATCGAACCATAGGTGGCGCTATAACTGTTAAAAATCTTTAAAACCATGTATTTCCAATGGTAAATTGCCTGTATTGGCTGTAAATGGTGTTTTCCATCTATTATGTCAGTGGATAAATGTATATTAAATAAAATTGAATGCCTTTTGATGCTTTTGTGCCTAAAGGCCTGAACTGCTTGAACACCGCTAAATGCTGCTTGCATCTTTAATTTTTATTATTATTTGTTTTATTGTCATTTGTTTTCTATTGATTAAGCCTTACATTACAGACCATCTGTGTGTATACTGCTTTCATTCAGTGGATTGGTTTTATTTCAATTCTTTTTCATATAAATGTACAGTTGTTTATTTACCAAGATTTTATTTAGCAGCGTTAATAGTTGGTGCTTGGTGGGCCCCAATATATACAGGTCCTTCCCAAAAAAAATTGCATATTGTGATAAAGTTCATTATTTTCCATAATGTAATGATAAAAATTAAACTTTCATATATGATTCATTGCACACCAACTGAAATATTTCAGGTCTTTTATTGTTTTAATACTGATGATTTTGGCATACAGCTCATGAAAACCCAAAATTCCTATCTCAAAAAAATTGCATATTTCATCCGACCAGTGTTTTTAATACAAAAAAATAGTGAACCTTCAAATAATTATGTTCAGTTATGCACTCAATACTTGATGGGAATCATTTTGCAGAAACGACTGCTTCAATGGGCCGTGGCATGGAGGCAATCAGCCTGTGGCACTGCTGAGGTGTTATGGAGGCCCAGGATTAGGGCTGGGCGATATATCGCACGATATTGACTATGTGCACGTTAGCATATGCTACTTCCGGCTGTGAAACCGATAGGGGTGTCTAGTTTCCGGTAGCCTGATGGACGCATAGAGGATGTATATTTCTCCAGATGTCATGGACATCTCTGCCGAATATTTCAGTTCGATGCTCGATGGTGTTCATCGCCTGGCTAGTGGTTTTTCTCCAGCTCCCCAGAGCAAGAGAGAGAAGGGGTTTAAATATTACATCTCTCAGTATTTGCATAATTTTGAAGGTAACGTTAAGTCACAACACCATCCAAGCTCATGAAATTGCGTGTGTATGACACGACAATTCGTATTTCCTTTTTGGCGTGCTATCAACATTCATAATCGCTTTTCAGCATGTTTATGAATGCCGTTGACTTAACGTTATTACGGTATATATAAAAATATGACTTACCTCAATCCCGTCCCTAAACCTACCCGTCACTGGGGTTAATAGCATATAGCTACGAGTCTTCCCCTACCGTCCAAGGAAAAAAATATGATCCCCAGATGTATATCTACATTTTCGTTTCGCTCTGACATTTGACGGCGTAGACACACGCATACACGCGGGGATAGCTGTATGTTTACGCAAGAGTCATGATGTCATGTTGCCATGATACGTGCTCAAGCTGCTATCTGGTAAGCTAACTGTTATTATAAAAGTCGAAATCATGCGTTAGAGTAGACAGGTCTCCCTTGCAAAATAGGTTCTAAGCCCAAGGGCTTCTCCTGGTTAAAGGGTATAATATAATAATAAAAATAATAATTAGTAGCATAAAAACTTCCATCTAGTTGTCATGGATATGCAACGCTCCACTCTGTAAAGCGACTGCTTGGCTATCTTTCACAATGCAGCACGCGCCTGGCTCCACCCAAATATGTGTAAAAACTGTGTTGATTGACTTGGCTATGAACAAACGAACATAGTTTTAGATAAATGTATTTAGATTTATTGCTAAGCTTTAGATAGTTCGGTCCACTGATGTAAACGACGGCAACCGGAACCGAAGTACCCAACATCCGCCCTCAAGCCGGAAGTTAGCATTTTCTCCGTGCACAGAGCCGATGCGCATCTCGTCAGTAAAGCCGGTTCCTTGATTAGTAGTAAATCACCTCCACCTGCTTTCAGATGGTGCTGCTTTTACTACAAAGAGCCGTGAGATCACAGACAAGCTGAGCCAAAATCGCGTTAATATTGAGAACGTATCGCCAGCGATAATTAATGCGATATGGCACAGCTTGTCGGGTAACTGACGGCTCTTCGTCACGACAAAATCTCCTGTGTTAAACTAACACACCTGGGAGTGTATATGAGTCCACACTCAAGAGTGTTAAAGTAAGAGCCTGGATCCACACGGGACGATTTTAAAATCGTTCGTGTCACTTTTTCCAAACCTGAGAGACCCCACACACGGCGAGTAAAAAATCACGGTACCTGAACAAGTTTCTGGTTCTTCGTTCAGTGTGTGGTGCGCAGCCACACGGGCAAAATCAACACATCATACACACGAACCGATTCTGATCTCCGAGCATTCCCAGGACCAGACGGAAAATCTCACAAAATCCCTCGAGATAAAACGTGACTTCAGAGTAAGCAATCATGGCGCACGAAGAGGATGCAGTGGCGATAGTGTTCAGCTTCAGTTTTTAACGGAAAAAAACCATCCACCGGACATATCTGGGTGAGCCATACCGCGCGGGCGGCGGCTGTTTGATTTCTGTTTACCGCCAGTGCTCCCTCTCAATGCGCCTTGTCACCTTCGCTTTTCCTGATTGGCTAGCACGCCACAGTCTCACAGGCTGCATGCTCGCTCTCGTTCCCCGGGGACACCACACAACATTGAGGAGAAATCGTGCTGAAAACAATCCAACACGTTGGATATTCCTCTGATTCTGAGATCGGCAGCCGGTTCCCAGCATCCTTCCGAAGCAGACGAGAGCAGCCCCAACACACCACACACGGCAGGAATATCTGATCAGACTCATTTTACCAAGAATTGGAGCATCCTGTAACGATTGTCGGGAGGGGGTGAATCGGGGCTAAAAATCGGGCTTAGAATAATCCTGCCGTGTGAACCAGCCAGTGAGATAATTAAGTGATTAAATGAGTGATGATTGAGCAATATTGAAGACACCTAAAGCAGAATCACAAGGAGAATATCTAAAATTGTAAGCCAGCGTTATGGAAATGAGTGTTTGCTTTAGTTGGGCTCTTGACGCTTTTTAATTAACTTTATATTTTAATTTGCTTTTGCATCTGATTTATACCTGTCAGATGAACAAAGATAAATAATTATAAAATGATGTTGGACATATAATGACATTCATTGTTTGAAATTTATGCCTGACATTTATTCTGTTGGTTAGTGTATAACTAAGATTCTGCATAAATATCCAGAATGTTAAATATAATATAATAGATTTCTCAACCAATTGTTTTAAAAACAAAAATCCTTCTTTACGGCACACACAGACCTCAAGATTCAGTCAATGCTTCTCAAGAACGGTGACGAGTAGAATATTCAAGTAGGAAAAGTAAATTACATAGACAATTCAGATCATAATTTATTCATACCGCAATGCATGATGGGAGCCATTAATGAGTTGTGATTGGTGGCAACAAGGATTATTAATGTCACCACGGTTGAGATAGACAGGCTGATTATTGATCTCTGTGTTTCTAAATAAAGATGATAGTGATTTGATCAGAATATTTTTTATTAAATATTTTAGGTTATAAGAAAAATACAGATATGCAGTAGAAACACAAAAGTAAAAGCCTAATCAGCTTTACTGATTAGGTGTGCATAACTAATATCGTGCGATATATCGCCCAGCCCTACCCAGGATGCTTCGATAGTGGCCTTAAGCTCATCCATAGTGTTGGGTCTTGTGTCTCTCAACTTTCTCTTCACAATATCTCACAGATTCTCTATGGGCTTCAGGTCAGGAGAGTTGGCAGGCCAATTGAGCACAGTAATACCATGGTTAGTAAACCATTTACCAGTGGTTTTGGCACTGTGAGCAGGTGCCAGGTCGTGCTTAAAAATGAAATCTCATCTCCATAAAGCTTTTCAGCAGATGGAAGCATGAAGTGCTCCAAAATCTCCTGATAGCTAGCTGCATTGACCCTGCCCTTGATAAAACACAGTGGACCAACACCAGCAGCTGACATGGCACCCCAGACCATCACTGACTGTGGGTACTTGACACTGGACTTCAGGCATTTTGGCATTTCCTTCTCCCCAGTCTTCCTCCAGACTCTGGCACCTTGATTTCCGAATGACATGCAACCACTGAGCAACAGTCCAGTGCTGCTTCTCTGTAGCCCAGGTCAGGCGCTTCTGCCGTTGTTTCTGGTTCAAAAGTGGCTTGAGCTGAGGAATGCGGCACCTGTAGCCCATTTCCTGCACACGCCTGTGCACGGTGGCTCTGGATGTTTCTAGTCCAGACTCAGTCCACTGCTTCCACCGGTCCCCCAAGGTCTGGAATCAGTCCTTCTCCACAATCTTCCTCAGGGTCCGGTCACCACTTCTCGTTGAGCAGTGTTGCCACACTTTTTCCTTCCCACAGACTTCTCACTGAGGTGCCTTGATACAGCACTCTGGGAACAGCCTATTTGTTCAGAAATGTCTTTCTGTGTCTTACCCTCTTGCTTGAGGGTGTGCAATGATTCTATAATATATGAAAGTTTTAATTTTTATCATTACATTATGGAAAATAATGAACTTTATCACAATATGCTAATTTTTTGAGAAGGACCTGTATATATGTATATATATATATATACATATATATACATAGAGGTATACACACACACACACATACATATATATATATATATATATATATATATATATATATATATATATATATATATATATATATATGTATGTATGTATGTGTGTGTGTGTGTATACCTCTATGACACTATTGTGGACAGTGGTTAAGTTAAGTTTACCTACTGTGAAAATCACCCAGTTCGTGTTGAATTTTCTTTTGCGACTCTTTCAGCTCACTCTGATCATGAATGGCTTTAATTTCTTTCACATTCGCTGATAGAGTTCTCAATAACGGTCAGTTCTTTAGTTGAAAACTCAATGATCAAAAGCATCAAATCCAAAGAACAATGGCTGAGATGATGATGATGATAAAAACTCATCATCTTGACCAATTGACCCTTCGCTAAGCCATGCCCGAAAACCGCCACTGGCCAATCATGTCTTAGCAACCGTAACTATGCGCGGGAGGTCTGGCAAGCTTTCGAACGAGGGAAACATGCTGAAGCATTGTGCGTATGGATTGTGCAAATCTGATACCGGTATACTAAAAGTTTGGACGGGGAGAGGAATTGTTTTCCTTCCAGAAAATCTAAAAGCCAAGGGGAGAAATGATTGGCGTGATCTAGCATCTATGACCCATTCACAACTACTGGTAAATGTCGACATGCTTAACAAGAACACCTATTGCTTGGAAATATTGACGGTTCTTTGGTCATAATGATAACGTAAAATAAGACGATTAAAGAGACAAGACAAAGGCTCACTGACATACTTTAAAATATTTTTCAGCATTTTGTTAATCAACGTCCTACTAACGCTACCCCTTACTAAGTAACTTAACCCAATCCGATCGCAGCTCTCCCGGTATTAGTGTTATTCCACAAGATTTATTGATAAGCTGTTTGATTTATAATTATTAAGATTATTTTCACATACCCTGCTGTGTATGTACATAGCTGTTCCTCAATTTGTGTTTCCCATTTGAACGGTCAGCGTATGAGGCACTGCTGCTCGCGCCTGGGACTCTATAACGTTAGGCTTTAACTTCAATTTTTAAGAAATTATTCTCTAATCGGTTGCATATAATGTCGTGAATATATCCCTCGAATACATACTGTAGTCCCTTTTGTTCTTTCAGATATTTCACTTGTTCGCCGAAAATTACTAAGTATCTGATTTGGAATGTCTGATACCGGGTGCATCCACACTATAATAGATGGGCCAGCCGTGAAAGCTTGACAGGCGTAGCAACAGTAACTAGGGAGGGCGGGGCTTCAGCGAAGGGTCAATTGTAGGAGCTTTTTCTCTGGTATTCTTCCCATATATTTGTGATTTCTGAGTTTATCTTCCAACCTGTTTGCTGACTTTTTCTGAGATGGTTTGATCAATCAAGTCACCAAGAATTAAGATCCTGAGACTTGTTTCCAATTCTTTAAGTAAACGTTCTCACTCTTGTAACTGTAGATTCATTAACTTTCTCTAAAGACATCTTTGGTGGCAGCTCATGATTAAAAAGTTTAAAGGAGAATTTCGGTCAACAATGAACCTTTGGTCTAATAAAACATTGGTACCTAGTCAATCTTTCTCTGAGATTTGTTTTCATGATAATCGAATGTAAAAAGAGTTTTATCTCTAAAAACTGTTTCAGCGTATAATGCTAACACTGGGGACATTGACTAAGTAAAAATAAATCGCTAGTTTATACCACTAACAAGGCTCAAAATAGCCCCACACTAACACAGTAACATAATGAGTGTCTATACAGTACATGCAAAAAATCAAAGCATTGAGAACTTTGTAAGTGTACAGACCGTTTAATAAGAAGATACATTATAAAGACAGTTCACTTCATGTTTACAGACAGGAGCCATCTTAGAATACAGTCTTGATACAGTAAGTCGAACCACGAACGTCGTGCTGAGTGAGCTGAACTGTATGAAGTTCAGCGTTCGGGAATCGACTTATCGAGACTATATTCTAAAATGGCTCCTGTCTGTATACATGAAGTGAACTGTCTTTATAATGTATCTTCTTATTAAACGGTCTGTACTCTTACAAAGTTCTCAATGCTTCGTTTTGCATGTCTAGACACTCATTGGGCTCTATCTTGCACCCGGCGCAAATGACTTTATACACTGACGCATTTATCATTCCTATTTTGCACTCGCGCAAAGCGGGCTTTTTTCCTCCACATACGCACGTCGGTAAACTAACAAATGAACTTGCGCTTCCTGGGCGGGTTGGCGCAAAAAGGAGGCGTGTGTCGGCGCAAACAATCCCTGGTGCTATTTTGCAGTTCCAGAAAACAGTTGCGCCAATGACCAGAAAAAACCTGGTCTAAAGTCAGTGGCGCGTTGCGCGTACATTCAGATGCTATTTTAAGCGTGCATGCTTGGCCATAATACAGAGTGTGAACAACGCGGATACACTGTAGATGATTCTCTCATCAACACAGATGCATTTTACTTTTTGCAAATGATACATTATTATACGGAAAAATATATAAACATGAGGGAAATCATTGTTGTGTCCATGATGATGGGAAAAACAGGCATAAAGCTTACACATTTACCCAAATTATTATATGCATGTTTAACCCGAAGCTAATTTGGGTGGGTTTGTCCCATCCCCAGTGTCCCTTCTCTTTCTTTTACGGCCATGACGAGAACATCGTTCCACTCGGCTGTGAACCGATGCTGAGCGCGCCTGGTGAATGCGCCGTTAAAATAGAATTGCGCCACGGAACAAGCGCATTCGTTCATCATGCTCTTAAAGGGAATGTGATATGACGCTCTTATTGGTTTATTTCCGTTACGCCCAAACCACACCTATGAATAATGAAGCTACTCCAGACCAACCTCTTTTAGATTTGCGCCAGGCGCAAGAGGCATTTATCCCGCCGGGAAAATAGCAACAGCGCCGGGATCCGCCCACATTGACACTTGCGTTTCAGATCGTTAAAATAGGGCCCAGAATGTTACTGTGTTAGTGTGGGGCTATTTTGAGCCTTGTTAGTGGTATAAACTAGAGATTTCTTTTTACTTAGTCAATGCCCCCAGTGCTAGCATTATACACTAAACAGTTTTTAGAGATAAAACTCTTTTACATTCGATTATCACTGAAAACAAGTCTTAGAGAACGATCGACTAGGTACCGATGTTTTATTAGACCAAAGGTTCATTGTTTCGCCGAAGTTCTCCTTTAACTCTGATCAAATTACATTATCATAAAAATTTTATTGAATTGGCGGGTTGAAAAGTAACATGGATTTGAAAATAGTATTTCGATATTTGCTCCTTTTGCTTGAATGACCGCAGAAACTTGAGAAGACATGAACAAAATCTATGCTGATCCATGTTTTCCAGCATGATTTGGGAATATTCTAAAAAGTTTACAAGGTCATTGACAAATCCGATTTGATCTCAGGAATGGCAGATTCATGTATATATGTTTTGTTTTTTGTATAGTTCTAAAACTGAATTACTAAATATTGACTTTTAGAGCCCAATGTAAATTAAAATAATCTATTGTAAATATATTTAAACATATAATATCAAAATGACTTACTGAAAGTTGACTTTGTCTACTTTGAATCGAGTTTCAAAAATCCCTGAAGTCAAAACATCGGCACCATCAGCAAATCCTGAAAGAAATGCACAAACTCTCAGTTCACGGAGACAAACACTAGTAATAAAAAAAATCCAGTGTAACAGTGCCCTCACCTGGTCTGTCGATGTGTAGTCATTCTTTCCTACAGACTCAATTCTGTCCAGGAAGCTGAAAATAGGTACAAGACAAATTAACATTATACATCACACAATGATTTACACTAAAACACATTTATAATAATCTAATATATAATATGATGGATATTATTTATTTTATTTATTTATTATTTATGTCATTTACACTGGGGTTCACAAGCACAGCTTTGTATTGACTGTATATGAAAAGACATGTGTGTGTTTAGTAAACCTAGTAAACATTATGTAGAGAGGTCCAAATGTCACCACAAGGTTGGTAATACCATTTTTTTGACCGCTGAGGACATTTTATTTGTGTTTTTTTATATGCAGAAAACAGCTAATATATCATACAAAATTATTATTATTATTATTATCAGATGTGGAAAAAGTAATGAAATAAGTACTCAAATAACTTTTACTCAAGTAAAAGTCCCACTACTTTAATGAAATTTTACTTAAGCACAAGTAAAATTACCAGTCAAAAACTGTCACTCAGATTGACTCAACTGTCACTCACTTAAACGTAGGGAGATTGAACTCAGTATGGATTTTTTAGTGCCGATACTGATACGCGTTTTTTTTTTTCCATAAGCCTTAGCCGATGACCAGATACGGGTTGCCAATTTTCTGAGCCAGATATTGGATCGATACATTTTGCTCCCTCAATTTACATCATAAAAATGACATGATGTTAACAAATTTTACAGGTCTCAATTTAATAAAAGTAACATTTAATTAACTTCAAAAAATTATATTTAACAAATAGTAAAACATGTGAGGTAGAACAAGAACAAGTAGATAAACATTTAACAAATATTTAAAACGTGAGGTTGTCATGATTCTGCCTTCTGATATTATACCTGCTAGAGTGTTGAAGCAGGTTTTTAACGTTGTGGGGCCTGGGCTTGTGGTTTTTATTAATAGCTGTCTTAGTTTAGGAACTGTCCCAGCGGCCTTTAAACATGCTGTGGTTAGGCCTCTTCTTAAGAAGCCCAACCTTGACCCTACGGCGTTATCTAATTTTAGACCTGTTTCTCATCTTCCATTTCTTTCTAAAGTTTTGGAAAAAGTAGTTTTTATACAGTTAAAACCCTTCCTGGAAAATAACTCTGTCCTTGAAAAATTTCAATCCGGGTTTAGGTCTCACCACAGCACTGAGTCTGCTTTATTAAAGGTACACAATGATATTGCTTCCTTTGTAGATAACAAGTGTCCTGTTGCCTTAGTGCTGCTGGACCTCACGGCAGCCTTTGACACAGTAGACCATGCAGTCCTCCTGTCTCGTCTGGAGCAGTATGTTGGCATTCATGGCACTGCACTTAAGTGGTTTATGTCATACCTATCAAATAGAACTTTCTCTGTGATGATTGGTGATTTGTCTTCTTCTTCTGCCTCTCTCTCCTGTGGAGTCCCGCAAGGTTCCATTCTTGGCCCTATTTTGTTTTCATTATACATGTTACCACTAGGGTCAATCATAGCCAGGCACAATCTATCTTTTCACTGTTATGCAGATGATCTGCAAATTTATCTGCCATTGAAGCCTGGTGATGTACAAGGTACCTTAGTTGACTGCATCACAGACATTAAGCAGTGGTTTGCCCAAAATTTTATGCACTTAAATGAGGATAAAACTGAATACATTGTGTTTGGAGAATCTGTGTCTAACGGGTTTGGTCCATGGATTTCGACTGCCAGGCAGACGGTAAGAAACTTAGGAGTGATTTTTGATAGTTCCTTTAAATTTAACAAACAGATTGACAATGTGGTTAGGTTGAGCTTTTTTCAACTGCGTCTTCTGGCAAATGTAAAATCGTTTTTAAACCGTCATGACCTTGAGAAGGCTATTCACGCGTTAATAAGCTCTAGACTGGATTACTGCAATGCCTTGTATATTGGTGTCTCCCAGTCTGCTGTTGGCCGTCTCCAACTTGTCCAAAATGCAGCGGCCCGTCTGTTAACGAGCACTAAAAAACGAGACCACATAACTCCGATTCTTTTTTCTCTCCATTGGCTCCCGGTATATTTTAGAATTCATTATAAAATTTTATTGTTCGTCTTTAAAGCTCTTAACGGCCTTGCCCCATCTTATATATTAGATATGCTGACCATCCGAAATTATGGTAGGACGTTGAGGTCGTCCAATCAGCTTATGCTGGAAGTGCCCAGGTCAAAACTTAAACACTGGGGTGACCGTGCTTTTTCCGTTTCTGGACCTAAGCTCTGGAATAAGCTCCCCAGTGAATTGCGCATTGTTACTGACCTGAGCCTTTTCAAATCAAGACTAAAAACGCATCTTTTTAAAATGGCTTTCAGGACCTAGTAGTGTGATGGCATGTTTATATGGATTTTATTTTTATTTATTTTTCTTACTGTTTTCTCATTTATTATTGTATTTGTGTTACTGGTTGTTTGAATTTGTTGTTTATTCTGTTGTAAAGCACTTTGGTTCACCTATCGGCTGATGTAAGGTGCTATATAAATAAAGTACATTTACATTTACATTTACATTCTTGTCTTTGATTTTCTCTAGTCGTGAGGCAGGATCATGACAGAATCATGTTTTGTGTACAAGCGCATGGCCTATTGTTTGGGCCATGTGCTTGTGTTGTCTCGTTACGTTACCCGCACCCTTGTTATCCCCGTCTTGTCATTATTGTCTAGTCAGTTTCACCTGTCCTTGTCATTAGTGTTCCCCTTTATAATCCCCTTGTGTTTGCTGTCCTGTGTTGGTTCATTATTTGCTGTTTGCTGTGGTATGTTTCTAGCAGTGAGTAATTCATTGAGAGAACTGTTATTCTACCTAGAGTCTGTTTGTGTCGTAGCTTTGTTCCTGTCCTAAGTCTAGTGTTTGCTACCGAGTCTTGTTTTGCCCCCTCGTGGGCTTTGTTTTTCTGTTTTGTCTAAAATAAATTCTGTGTTGAGCATTCAGTCTGCTTTTGGGTTCGTCTATCCTCTACATCATAACAGAGGTAGAACAAAAAAAGTTCAGTGCTGAAAATAAATATTTAAGCATAGATTACATAATTACACTATTGCACACAGTAGCAACCAGCATAATAAAGTGCACAGTGCACACTGTACTTCGTTTTAAAAGAAACGAACTATGTACTGCCATGGTTTAAATTTTTCTACATAAAATAAAATGAGCATGCATGTCTATTCTCTAATATCACTGCGATGGCGAGGGAGACACACACCACACGCGTCCAAACCTCAGCCAGGTGGATGCTGAATAAATCTCCCACAAAAAGCACGGAACAGTGTTGGCATTACTTAATCCTATGACCGGTGTTCGTAACAGCTACCGTATGCATACTAGGGCTGTCAAAATTGCTCAAAAGGCGTTTGCATATTCCCTCTAAAAAAAATCATATTCGAACATCTCGTTGCGCATTTTGTCATTGATGTGCATTACGTCAATAACAGGACAAATGAATACAAAGAGACATAACTACTAGTATTAGGTAGTTTATTTGAGTTTAAACATATTTGACAACGTATTAAAAAGCAAGTAAATCAACTAATGGCCAAGACCGAAAAGCACACTCTGTCTCGCCCGGACCCACCGGCACTCTCTCTCTCGTTCTCACTCTCGCCCTCACGCTCTCTGCGCGTCGGTTAAATGAACAACAACAAACAAATGTTGAGTGCTGGATCAAGAGTTTTGTGCAAGCAATTTAAAGTTGCGAGTTGCGAGTCGCGACTCTTGTCCCAAATATAGCAGGCTTCATTCAGTGATTGAAGTTTCACAGTATATAGAACCGACATTGAGCGCTCAGAGCGAGCTGTGCAGCTGTGGTAACGTTATTAGTCTGCAACCGTCAGTCTGCGTGTTTTTCCACATTCAAATATTAATTTTCACCTTCAAAATTAATACATATTCAAATTTAGAATATTCATAGACAGCCCAAATGCATACTGAACGGATAGCCTACACCTTAGCTATTTGCAGCTCCCTAATACAATGGCAAGCAGTTAAGTTTTATAGACGAGGCATTCGCGCTTTCCATTTGGACCCACAAACTTGCTTAGATATATACTGTAGTTGCAAGCACATAACAGTTATAGAGCAACGTGTTTCCATTTTCAAAGTGTTTGGCAATATTTCAGCAGTCAAGCATTTAAAGAGTAACTAAACACTTAACCAACTTTTTTTAGTTAATGATCTGTTAGAATGGAGCTTCATAAATGCTGTTCATTGATTCGAGTACATTTTTTGACAGTTGGCAATAAAGTCTTTTAATTTTCAAATATATGGTGTAAAAACGTCTGAGTGCTGCCCTCTTCAGGTTAAACGGAAAGCTCCTGCAGCAGGGGTACTCTCTGACGTAGCGAACTCTCTGACACTACTCTGTCACGCCCTTGGTGCGAGCTCACCACGCCCTTGGCAGCCCCTGGTATAAAAGCATCTGGTTCCGTCAAAACTACTGTAGCAAGTCAGGAGTTGGATTTATGAGTATTGAAAACGATCAGGGTAGCATCATGAGAACCCGAACTCAAAAGATGGACTAATCATTTCTCTTTCCGGTGCTGACAGCATAGACTATATGGGACTGGCAGGAAGAACGAAAGACTCGGACCCGGCCGAACTCGAGACTCGAGAGATGAACTAATCTTTATTCTTTCCGGTACTGCTGTGCTATATCGCACGGCCGCTTCCTTTCGGCGCCCATGTTAACCTATGGTGTCGTTCACACCAGACGCGGAGCGCCGCCGCGAGGCGCACCCGGCCCGTGAAGCGCCAGTTTCGGCGTCTAGTCTATTTTTTCTGCGAGCCGCGAGTGATCCGCGTCAATTCCGGAAGGAAGTTACACCAAGACAAACTCGACCATCCGGTAAATGTAATCAAGATTTTCGTAAGTAGCCTACTAGATGTTTTGGAATATTTAACATGACATTTTAATTATATAATGATGAAATGAACGAAATGATTCGATAAAAGATTTGTTCATTTTGCTGAACGAGACTCAAAGATCCGAGTCAGTAACATGATCCGAACTTCCCACCACTACAGCTGTCAATTAATCCGTCACTGCGGGTCTCATGTGCACGCTCCCCGCTCAGCCCCGCCCTTGGCTCGTCCCCTCTGTCTCCGCTGGGGTCTGCCCACTTTTTTAGCATTTTTCAAATTTTGCCAGTGGGTGGAGTCAGGGCTTTGACCAGGGGTTTAAGTTACACTTTAAAAGATCCTTTGAAAGTTTAAGTTACCATTCTCTTGAAGAGCAGGTTGCACTCTGCTAGTGGGGAGGGCGGGGCACGTGAACTGCAGCGTCTTCAGCAGCACAGAGGTGCCCGTGAATGCTATAAATAATGCCCCAAAAAAAAAACTATCGGCGAAGTCACACAGCCACGTATCGGCCGAAGTTTGAATACACGTAAAAAACACAAATATCGGCCCGATATATCGGCCGGCCAATATATCGGTCGAATCACTACTTAAAAGTCAATCTTTACTCAAGTAAAAAACTAATTTAAAGAGTAAAAGTTACCAAATTAATTTAACAGCGAGAGTGGGGTTGGGGGAATCTCCCATGTTGTAATGCTATAAGATTTCCGTAGTATGATAACATCTCAGAAAATATCAAGGTTTACAGTATTAATCAATTATTAAATAAACTATTATTAAATTATGGTTATTATTATTATAATTATCATCAGTTAAAATGACAGTTAAATTAAAGAAAACATTTTTTTTGGTTGAACAAATGCTTTTAATTTTAACACTTGAAAACTTAGAGCCTAGACCGATAAAGGATTTTGAAGGCCGATACTGATACAAATATTTGTTGGTTTTAAAATTCGATATGCCGATATATTGGCCGATATTTTTTTATTTTTTTATTTTTTTTTCCCAAATGCGCTACAAAACATGAACAGATTTCCCTAACATTAGTTATTTGTAGTTATGAGTTTTAATTAAAATAATATGATCATGCATTTTAAAAAGAAACTAAGTCAGTCAACTACACTGTAACAACGTAACGTAAAGTATTACTAGCTAATTCCGCTTCACTCTCGGCTTATTTAACAGCAGCAAAACTGGACATGATAGTCACAAATTTTGTTATGCTTATTTGAGTTAAGAGAACTGATGCGGATGTTCTTTTAATTGTTATTCAAGCAATGTATGTCTCGTGACCAACTCAACAAGTGTTGCCAACAGGGACGGTGTAGAGTGCCCCCTGGTGGACAAACTATACAACTCCAACACTCATGACATGGTTCAAGCGTGTTTCGTCCATTTTTATTTTTGAAATATTCATTTATGGGCCATTATAACTGCCGAAACCGATAGTTTGGAAAATGCCTAATATCGGCCGATAATATCTGGACTGCCGATATATATGGTCTTGGCTCTACTCTGAAACCATTTGTTTTGTTTATTAATTTCAATAAAACATGTCTAATCAATTCAATAATTCAAATTCGATAATTGATAATGAATTAGATTAACAACTTATTTTTAACAATAATTATGTATTAAAATATTTAAGAGATAATGTTGTCCTATTAAATGTATTTTATTCAGAAAATTAATGTTTATTTTTTATGATTTTAATCCAAATATATTATCAAAAACAATCATAATCAAATGGAAATTTAAACTTGTGTCCTTTTATTTTTGAAGGAAGCGATGCAAAAACGGATTTACTAAATTAAACCATGAACAAAAAATATATTCCTTTAAATAATGTTTAAATAAAATATATCGTTGTTGTTATTATTTTGAGAAGTATGCCTACAATAATAATATATTTCTGTCATAATTTCTCCTAGTGAAACAACTTTTATTTTGAAGGGTTGTAGTGAAGACCAAAAGTGTAAAAAACTGTATTTGACTGGTTTTTCTGAAATAAAATTATGAAAATGTTCACGTATTCATATCCTCAAATTGTTTGTGAGATGCAGAAAACACCATGAATGTCATGCGTACTTTAGTAACGTTTTGTAATCATAGACAAAGCGGTGCATCTCAGCAGAACAAATAGGGTTATACATTTAAATGCAGTGTATTTATATATATATTATATATATATATATATATATATATATATATTTTTTTTATTTTTTATTTAATTTATATTTACACCAAACAATTTCTAACTAACCACCTGTGAGTTTTAAATATTTTTTTTCATTTTCTAAAGTTGTATTTGTCTTGTGCTGTATCAGTGTTGGCCTCCAGGTGGAGCTGTAGCACAGATCACTTCACCCCTGCTTCCAAGCCTTATATTTTTTACCTGACAACTACATATATTTACATATCTTTTGCACATGTAAAGGTTATGAGGTGAGCACTGCAGATACCGTATACTGCTACAAAATAACCTGTTTTTGAAATGCACATCTTGCTGTATCTGTATGGGGGTCAAAGAATAAAGTCTTGTCCCAATAAAGTTTGGGATAACATTATCCACCAGACAGCACTTATTTATGAATTCATGCTCAATTCAACAATTTAAAGCATATTATCAATGTCTTTTACCGGTAGTTGACCTGATTCACTACAGCAGCACAGTGGAATTGAGCCGACCTTTAATAAAAAGGGTGGCCCCTTTATGCTGAAGGGGAAGTGTCAATCGATATTTCCACCTTTTGAATGGCCACTTTAAATGGAGCGGCCTACATACAAAATACACGCAGATAAAGACAAAAATAAGGTATCCACAGAATGTATTGGGATTTATAAATTGTGGTTTCCAGGGCTGGAAAAGTTGGATGGACAAATACTTAGATGGACATATAATCAGATCATCAGAAAATAATTCAAAGCGACTTTGGCAGCATGAGTCATGACTGATTTATTTATTTATTTTTTTATTTTATTTCACTATTATTGATGTCAAATTCATCTGCCCCTTCACAGCATAAACAGATAAATGCACACATAAAAAAACTAAAAACTGTGTTATGGTATTTCCTTGTGTGTAGCAATTTAAGAAATATCTGTGGGATATGCAGGCAAACATTAAAGAACTGATAGTCTGTACCAGCATGTCATTATACCCGCCCTAAACAAAAAACTGTTATTGTAATTTGTACATGGCCGTCAGGTGGGCTCTTCCTGATTAAGTGGGCTGCCTTGGCCAACTACTGTTGCTATAGAGCCTAGACCTTAAATTGTTAGACAAAAGTCAGGCTATGTGAGATTAGGTGAACCCTAAATTGCGAATTTGCATGTGACCAATAGAGGAAATGACCATGTCACAATTCACTGCACCCTTCGCAAATTGTTTTATTTTTTTTTTATTTTTTTTATTTGTTTGAATAGCAGCTAGTTGCAAGTTGTGCCCATTAACTGTTTTAACAATATAGGTTCATGCTGCAATGTTACAATATAGTACAACCTCTTGAAAAGTATTGCTTAATTCTAAAAGAAAAAAAGAACAAACGACTATAATCAGTGTAGACAACATAAAAAAAGACCTCAGCCCTGTGTTTGCTGACTGAAGGAGAGGTGTGCTAAACACCATCTCACGTGTAGAACTTCATTTAACTTAAAGGGCAATTCCACCTCTGGAAAGATGAATGTGTATTTAAAATGGGTCATTTATGTAGAAGAAATGTGAAATTATTTTTTAATTTGGAGCTTTCTAGACTGAGAAAAGACAGAAAATGTATTTTTGGCTTATGTGAATGAAAAACATCAACTCCCAGAATTCATTTGCTTCGCTGCCCTAGGAGGCCACGCCTACCGCTAACCTCGCAGTATGTAAACAACAGTCTACTAGTGATTCTCCGTGATGAGTCTGTCCGAAAATGTGTTTCGAGATCGCCCAAAATGTCCGCGATTCGGCTTTTGCGTTCTACAGTCGTCATTCATCATGTTTACTGTGTCGACCGGGATGAGTGCCGGCTGTGTGGATAACGGCGTGAGGCCGGTGGCGTGATTACCGATGAGCGGCACCTAAGACGTAAGTTACCGGTCTCGTATCTCTCACGGAGGAGCAGGAATTTTCTTAGCAATGTTAAAACGCATCAACCGATCACTTGTTTGGCGTTCATGTAAACACAACAGTCAGATTCACCAATCATAAGGAACTGAGTTAGATTGAAACAAAAGCTGTAACTTACATGTAAACAATGAATGGCGACTTCAGAAATTAAAAGCTGAATCCCGGACATCGAAGGCCGGACATGTCCAGGAAAAAGAGGACGGTAACCCCTACTACTCAGCTTTCTCCACAGAACAAGAGCCTGCTAGCTTAGCGTCCAAAAAAGATGTGTAATGTTAATCCCAATCCTCCATAACGCATCCGTCAGCGTATTCAGTAGTTTCGTCCACATTTTCAAAACGTTTCTGCCAGTGAAATCAAACGCATTGGCACTAGGGGTGGGAATTGGCAACAATGTGATCGACTTTCGATATTATCGCGTAATATTTGGGCCACGATTCAATATTATTGCGATTTCAATATATTGCAATACAAGCAATATATTGCGATTCATGTTCCCTATATTATTCAAAGACATCACAAAAAATGAGCAAAATAAGATTGCTCAACTCACTTTAATTAAATGACACATTTAATTCTGTAAACATTATCTTCTACACATTAACTGAAGAGCAAAAACTTGTTCTTGAACATTCAGAACAATTACGCAGTATCCGTTTAATCCTGCCTGCATTTACACACACATACAGAACAGACGCGCGTCAGTATCGATTCTCTTTCGGGCTTGAACAAATTATTACACTCACAAATTATGGCAAAATGTCCGTTTTGTCAAATGTCCTCATAAGAGCTGTCTAAAATGATTCAAATAAAGTCTTAAATGAACATTTGTGAGAAAATGGGACGCGTGTCAGATCAGCTTGCGCTCAACGGCTGTCCGAATTCACGCACTCGTTTTCATTCACTCCTTCAAGTGAACAGTATTAGTGGACTTAGGGAATAAGCCTAACTTACTGAATGATTGTTTAGGGGGCAATTTCGGATTCAACCTATGTTCTCAAGCAGTGAAAAATAGGGAAACCGATGAAGAAAACCGGAAAGTAAAACAGATAATTCTATAATTAAATATGCAAAAAAGATCGATACTTGGCGCCCGTGTATCGATACAGTATTGCCACACAAAATATCGCGATACTATGCTGTATCGATTTTTTCCCCACCCCTAATTGGCACTGATCTGTGATAGGTCTGTTAGCGTATAGGTCCAACCCCTATTGGCGGGTTTGAAA
The DNA here is from genome assembly GCA_030378365.1 of Hybognathus amarus. Taxonomy (NCBI): domain Eukaryota; kingdom Metazoa; phylum Chordata; class Actinopteri; order Cypriniformes; family Leuciscidae; genus Hybognathus; species Hybognathus amarus. The sequence continues at coordinate 15,948 of JAQIUQ010007037.1, read as the reverse complement.
GGGTGGGGACTTCGGGCTTGTAGTTTTTTACTGAAATCGCCCTCTCTTACACTTCCGCCAACAATGACGTAAATGACGATTTTTGCGTCATTGTTGGAGGAAGTGAAAAGGTAAATAGCAGATTTCTCTCGTCTCAGGGGAAAATGATAAAGTGTTGCATGCATGACCATTCAATAGTATAACTGGGTTTCTAACAATGGAAAGCTTAATGCAAATGGGTGGAGTTGCCCTTTAAACATGTTTGTTATGAATAAGAATAACTTAATATTAACTGCTTAACACGGAATTCAAAGTTTTTATAGATTTGTCTTGCTGTAAGTGTGCCTTTTCTGATTTGTGTAAACGTTTTATTTTCATAAGATCTTCCAATGTATGTACATTAACAGAATGTTCCGCAATCAATACCTACATCTGATATCACTGCAATATTTGCCTATTTAATTGTAATTGGTCATTTTTCATGAATTTAATTAGACACCAAATTTAACATTGCAATGTCCAGCACTGATTGTTAATTCTCAAGTATAGTAGACAACAAACAATAAGTGTTACAAATCTTTTGCAGGTGTTCACGCACTGTTATCTTCTTCAGTAAATACACACACTGCCATGTGAACGGATCGCTAGACACAAATTCACAGCAGTAATGCAGCTGGTGATTACACATCAATATGCATGCAGACTGACAGCATCAGTCACACCGACATCTTATGTGTCTATCCTCTTTTCCCATCTCTCGGTCTCACCCTTTCCTGGCAGATCACAGTTTATGTGAGGAGAGACAAGACCATTTCAAATCCTGACAATTTACTAAACACATGAAGACATGCATCTCTCTCCACACACACACTCACTCTCTCTCACACACTCACACACACACACGCTCACACACACACTCTCACACTCTCCCTCACACACACCTCTCTCACACACTCACACACTCTCTCTCTCTCTCACACACACTCTCTCTTCTCTCACACTCTCTCTCTCTCTCTCTCTCTCTCTCTCTCTCTCTCTCTCTCTCTCTCTCTCTCTCTCTCTCTCTCTCTCTCTCTCTCTCTCACACACACACACTAAAAATAGCTCTAGGACTGGTTGTCTAACAGTCCATGACATATGAACAGTCATGCAATAAAGGGGTACTTGCCTGAAAAGTCCACTAAAGTGTCTGCAATAAAACTATGGTTATTAGTATGGATGTCCCAATACCACTTGTTCACTTATTATATCGATATCAATCTGAGCTTTTTATTTAATTTATTTAAAAAAAAATACTTGCTAGTACTTATAGTATACTTTTTTATGAATAAATAAAAAGACAGGTATGCTACTTTAGTACTTAAAGCTACCAACAGGTTTAAAGTTAATCATTAATAAGCTTTAAAAATACCTATTGATCTGTGTACTTTTGCCTTCATTTGTTTTTTTTTTTCTGTTTTAACCCGTAAAATGAAAACCCGTCGAATGTTGTCGTATTTTTAAACACAAAGTTGAACACCAAAATTTTCAATTTGAACTGTACAATCAAATGCTGTGTAAAAAAAACAAACAAACAAAAAAAAACTATGTATTTTCAGATTTTTGTTTGACTTTCTGCCCCTTTATTAAACATTGAAAAGTTTCACAAATTAATATGGAAAAATCGATTTTACTGGTTTTCTAAGGTCAAACCCGGAAATGATAGTGAGTGAGACAGTGACTAAGTGACTGTGACATTGAGACAGTGAGACAAACAGACGGCTGCCCGCCTCTACAAAAACCCACCGAACTGATCCGAAACCAGCCCAATTTTTATCCACCAGGGAAACCGCCCAATCTGCAGGCTGCACCGCTTAACTGGATGTCACAGCAAGGGAAATGCTAATATTCAAGCATTGCTGGATAGGTATCAGATAATTTCATTTTTTATTTTTTCTCCTCTGGGCCAGTATCTGATGACGTGGATCGGATGGGGTCATCCCTAGTTATTAGTGTCTGCTTCAGTAGTAAACAAATTATTTTATTTTAGAGTGTTTGAATCGTAGACGGTCTAAAAATGGTTCCCTTTCAAAAGGGAACTCGTGCTGTGTCCCTTAGGGGTCGCTATGGGGAATGCCTTGGGCATGACTGGTGTCTGAAGTGAAAAAGTAAACACAATGAACTTGACATTGGCAGGCGGCAGCCCATGACGTCACAACAGATGAGATCGAGAGTATAAAACAGCACCTGTGCAATAAGTCATCCTTTTATTGTCTTCAGAAGACTGTGAATTTGAACATGCGATCTAAATAGGCAAGTTTATAATATGACCAGCACTAGCACTGTGAATTTTAGAATGTGTGTTCTTCCGTGTCAGCGTTTTGTGACTAGTGATGGGAAGTCCGGTTCTTTTCCGCGAACCGGTTCTTTCGGACAGTTCGTTTTAATGAACCGGTTCAAAAAACCGGTTCACCGGTTCTTTTACGTCATCACGTAATGACGTCAATTCTATCATCCCGGCGGATAAAAATACTTTAAATTAAAGGCATTTGTAATCATAACTTCAGTTAAATAATAGTACTTATTGTCGTAATCATCTTGGATAAGTTTCTTACATTTACATTTTGCAAACGAACACTGCTGCAGCCTAGGCGATGTGCTAACGCGGATGTTTTACATGTTTTAAATATATAAAATGCATAAATGGTCTTCATCATTTTATTTTTCATTAAATAAACTTACATTTCGCCAATTCGCCCTCTCATTTAAGTCCTGGGTTCACCCGTACTGCATGCTAATGTATCAGCACAGGATCAGTCGGCCCAAAGAAAGTTCTGTTCAGAGACGGCGCTATCACGCATGCGCAGTATCTCCAGCTCATCGGTTCTCCGCATCGAACGTGTCCGAAAGAAACAGTTCTTGGTTCTGTACTGGTGATTCAAGAACTGCAACAACCAGTTCTCAACTCGAGAACCATAGCATAGGCATGTGTGTGCTGAGCTGTAACCTGAATAGTCGACAAAACTAGAAAAACGATGCATGTCTGACTCCAATATAGCCTTCTGTAGCCTATACAGTATACATGTTTATAATGTGTTAACATAACGAATTAAACATATATGTTTAATTCGTTATGTTAACACATTATAAACATTTAAGCAGTGCACCATTAAAACCTTGGCAAGAGTTTACATCAAAGATGTATATTGTTACTTAGAAATTAAATGAGCTGAGCTGTTCCTGAAAATATTATTTTAGTATAATAAGAAATGTTTAGTTTGACAGTTTTATCCAATCATTGTTTCCAAACTTTAAAATAATACAGTGATAATACATTAATTATAATGATAAACATGTTTCCAAAATGTTTTATTTTGTTGCACTTACTGATGTTCAACTAAATACTTTTACAGTACATTACGTGTCCAAAAGAAACAGTTATCGGTTCTGTACTAGTTATCCGAGAACCGCTGTACCTGTACGTTCGGTAGTACACGCATGCTCGGTATCAGCTGCTCGTGCTCATCACTTCTCTCAGCACCGACCAACATGTCTCCGTTCAGTGAACTTTTTGAGTTACTGGCAGAGCCGATCCGCCCTATACGCTCACTACGCAAGCTGCGTACGGGCCCCGCAAATTACTCAAGGCCCCGCCTCCCCCTCCTCGTGTCATAGCGCGTTAATTAATGTTGACAAAATAAAGCGAAACTATCCCTCTCTGGTCACGATCAGAGGAAGAAGAAAAGAAACATGTGAATTGCGGGAACAACATTCAGGTAAACTTGTGTCTCTCCTCTTCCAAGTTTGATGTCAACCAGCAAAGTAAAGTTAAGTTTATGTGCATTTCTATTGTGTTTTTTCCGGTCTTAACCTAGCTGGGCAGACAGACAGTGCATCTCTTGCATCACTTCTCTTTGTGCCTGACTGACAAAAGTGAGAGTAAAATACAAGTATTTATTACGTTTGTTTTTGATAAACAACAAAGTGCAAGTTGTGCAACGGTGTTTGTTTACTGCAGCTCGGAAAAGATAACCGGGTCGCGTGGGTTAGGCTGTCATGCGTTCATATGCGCGTGCATCAAATGAAACGCGCATTTTTTCAAGCAGAATATATGTGGACATACTGTACAATATATGGGCGGGAAATGATGGCACTCCTCATCAAAGTACGCATTATACATACGTACTTTTAAAACAAGACACTGATTTAGTCTCAGTCAATGTGTAGTTAAACATTCTAAACAACTGCAGCAGCACTAATTATGCAAGATGGAAAGCAATACTGACAATTTGACATTGATTGACTATTGATATATAGGGTATATTTAAAATGTTGAATTTAAACCAATATGGATGAACATCCCTCAGTAAATAATAACCATAAATCAAGAATTGCTTCAATATGTATAAAAAAAACTTTAACATGCCATGGCAAGCCGTTTTAGCTTTTATTCATTCACAGTTTATGTATTCTTGATATCAAGAATTCACTTTTTTTTTACTATTTGCAATGTGAATTCTTGATTATTTTTTACTAGTAAGGCCCCTTAGTTTCATTTTTATCTACCAATGGATATCAGGAATTACATGTTCACATACACAAGTAAATTCTTGATATCAATGATGTCATCACTCACAGGGATTATTGATATCTGCATCACTAGTTGCATCACCTAATGCCCAGGCTGTAGAGAGAACAAAAGTTAATCCCAAAAACCAAAGCTCAGGGTTATAATTTATTCTGTTATTCTTATTTATGTTTACGTTACTTTTCACTTACTTAATAATATTCACGTGTTATCTTAATATTCTATGGAAAATACTCTATTCAATAAATATTGTTTGTTTGAACCTCATTCTTTCTTTGACTGTTTTGTTTAAAGGAGGGAGGGTTATATTTGGAGCACTGAAGTGTCAGGTGTGACTGTGTAGCATTGGCAAATGGTTTATATAGCTCACGTCACGGGTCAGGTAGAGGGCCCCTTAGCAGAATTTTGCTTAGGGCCCCAGGGAGGTCAGGATCGGCACTGGTTACTGGAATAAAATGTACTCCTGGATATTGGTTTATTTCGATTCGGAGGGACTGTCAGGCATGTCTGAAAGTGAGTAACTTTAGTAACTTGTGTTTCAGCACTGACGCAAGACGCGAACTGTTTCGAACGATTCAGTCCGATTTAGTGTACTGGTTCGACCGGTTCACTAAAAAGAACCGGTTCAAAGAATGATTCGTTCACGAACCGGCCATCACTATTTGTGACACCTGATGACACATACGCTACATAGATATGGGTAAGGAAATTGCGGTAATGAATATACACTATATTGTTATCACGGGCACTTCAAAATACCACGAAAATAATAATTTCGAATTCAGACTTTTAGAACGTGCATTTGCTTATTTCCCATCAACCACTTAAACACTGCGTATATGCTGCGCAAAACACGTGTGCACTCTGATCTAAACAATCCCCACATGTATAGGCACTGTGTGCATGCAGCAGTGCACACTCTAGTCTAATGTAAACTATCCTCACATGGAGTAGAAGCATGGTGGAAGGAGGAACACTGCCGACGATTTATCCCCCGGCTGCCAACTCTCACGCATTAGTTTGAAACTCAAGTGCCTTTCAGACAGGACAAGGCACGGGAAAGTTTTGTTGCTGCGTCGACCAAAGCATGCCGGGGTCAAAGTTCAAAATAGTTCAACTTCTTATTTGCAAAATAGCAAATCATGTATCTGAAGGGCAACGTTGAACCCAGCGGCCAGCACCGTGCATTCCGCATCCTGTCTGAAAGGCGCTTTACGCAATTGACACTTCACACACACTCACAAAGAGAAAATCGCAGAGCAAAGAGGACACTGACAGACTAGACAGAGCAGGTTACTTCTGATATGAAAAAAATAAAACAAACATGAAAAGAGGTCAATAAAACTGCAGGAGAACAATTGTCTCTAATCGTTACATTTATCTCAGGGAAGCTATAATGACCAGCACATTATTTGATACAAATAAATAAATAGCAAGGAGTATTTTGCTGAATATGTGCACTATATTACATATTTATTACATGTTTACTTGTCATTTACTTGATTTACTTATAAATATAAATACAAAACCACATTATATTTAATTTCTCTTTAGCATTAAGTGAGATTGATGCGTTTGTGCAGTAACCAAACAGTAACCTACTGTACCAGTCATTGTACCATGTAATCATTGTCAATAAACTTGATAATATTCTGTTTAGTTACCATATGTTTTGAAAATCACAATTACACATTGTGATGTTATTGTTTTGTTGTTGTTGTTTTAAGATGCCCACAATCCATCTGTTTATCTTGAGCAATTCAAATATTGTGATAATACTGTATACCATGATAAAAGCTCAATCATTAACCGCAGCATGAAAATTTGATATCGGCACAAGCCTAAAAGGCGCTATATAAGTCTAAGTTGTTTATTATTATTATTTTTATAGTTGTAATGTGAAGCTGAACCCATGATGTATTTTGTCACAGAGCCTTAATCATCTGCCCTACCAGGGCTCCAGACTAACTTTTCCACTGGTTGCACTGGTGCTACCAACTTTCTCAGTTGGTCGCACCAGCATATGATTTGGTCGCACCTTTTTTTTTTTTTTTTTGGGCTACATGCCATGGGATTAATCAATGCATGCTGATGAATAGTGGTTTTAATGGACCAAATCTAGCAAAGGCTTTCTGGGTTGCAGCATAAACACCTGTAATATATTAATTATCATTGCCAAATTTCAGGATTTTCATGGATTTTGGACTGTAATTTTAATATGTAATTTTAAGCATTTTACATTTTAATTATATACAATCTATTTACTAGGGGAGTAACGATACACAAAACTGACGGTTCGGTTTTCCCACAGTTTTGACGTCTCGGTTCGGTTTTTGAAAGCTAAAATGGCTTTTTTTCTTTTTTTTTTACCAGTGGTTTAATGAAAAAATGGTCTTTGTCTTTAAATTAATTCAATTACAATTAAACATTTCACAAGGATTAAAAAAAACTATAAACTATATAGGGAGCCGCACATTACTATAACATTAAAGGTTGTAGACTTTTAACCTAAATTCAGATGCTATTTATTTTTTAGATATACCGGTAATAATCAACACACAACACATTTATGAAAACATGTAAACTAAACATAAGGCATTTTTTGCATTAACTTGTGTTTTTACTCTTATTTGTTGTTGAAATATAATAATTTACACAGTTGTAATTTTCATGAAAGATATTTTAAACATACATTAAATAATCAAGATTTCATAAACAGGTTAAGCAAAATATAATATACATAGTGCATTTATTTAGTGCAAGAGTTCATTTAAAGGAAGTTGTGGACACTGAATCACTTGCCTGTTGAGGTAAATATAATGCTAGTGACAAGCTATGCTGTTTTATTGACGTCTTTCCGCGCTGAAACACTGATTGAGCGATTACACGAGTTATGATGCCTTTCAGTAAGTATACTGTATCTTCAACATACCTTTCAGGTGTCTTTTCTGTAACTGAGGAAGAGATGATCGCGTTACTCGCGCGCCGCGCTGACGCTTGAAATGAGGAGCCTATTAGGCTACGTTCACACTGCAGGCTGAAACGACCTAATTCCGATTTTTTTGCCCATATGCGACCTGTATCTGATTTTTTCATGACAGTCTGAACGACACAGATCCAATCTTTTCAAATGCGACCCAGGCCACTTGGGTATGTGGTCCAAATCCGATATGTATCCGATCTTTTGAAATGCGACTGCAATCTGAACGGCCAGGTCACATATATCCGACACGCACGTCATTGCACGCACCTGTAGCTCGTCGATACACTCCAGCTCCAACGCGTTTCTGCACTGTTATGGGCCGCCGGAGATGTGTCTCTTCTCGTGACAGAGTTGATCGGAGGCGCTCACAAACATAATCGAAGGTGGATCTGGTCATTCGGAAGTTACGGATGAATTCTGTATCAGTTAAGCCACTCACATCAGTATCCCACCACTCCTAGCTGCGACTCCGCACCCACACGCTTCTCTGTTTAATTTTCTTCTTAAAACGAGAAGATTGTGAGTGTGCTGGCTCTGTTGTGAAAATAACTTTAACACCGTGTCCTAACTACATGCGACGCCGCACGACACGCGATAAAAGGTATCTTTTCCTTGTTAATCAAGAGTTTTTGTCCTAACCAGACGCGACGGCGACACGCAAAGTTTCTGGCTCCGTATTATATATAAACAATATTTATATTTCATATATATACACTCACCGGCCACTTTATTAGGTACCCCATGCTAGTAATGGGTTGGACCCCCTTTTGCCTTCAGAACTGCCTCAATTCTTCGTGGCATAGATTCAACAAGGTGCTGGAAGCATTCCTCAGGGAGTTTGGTCCATATTGACATGATGGCATCACACAGTTGCCGCAGATTTGTCGGCTGCATATCCATGATGCGAATCTCCCGTTCCACCACATCCCAAAGGTGCTCTATTGGATTGAGATCTGGTGACTGTGGAGGCCATTTGAGTACAGCGAACTCATTGTCATGTTCAAGAAACCAGTCTGAGATGATTCCAGCTTTATGACATGGCGCATTATCCTGCTGAAAGTAGCCATCAGAAGTTGGGTACATTGTGGTCATAAAGGGATGGACATGGTCAGCAACAATACTCAGGTAGGCTGTGGCGTTGCAACGATGCTCAATTGGTACCAAGGGGCCCAAAGAGTGCCAAGAAAATATTCCCCACACCATGACACCACCACCACCAGCCTGAACCGTTGATACAAGGCAGGATGGATCCATGCTTTCATGTTGTAGACGCCAAATTCTGACCCTACCATCCGAATGTCGCAGCAGAAATCGAGACTCATCAGACCAGGCAACGTTTTTCCAATCTTCTATTGTCCAATTTCGATGAGCTTGTGCAAATTGTAGCCTCAGTTTCCTGTTCTTAGCTGAAAGGAGTGGCACCTGGTGTGGTCTTCTGCTGCTGTAGCCCATCTGCCTCAAAGTTCGACGTACTGTGCGTTCAGAGATGCTCTTCTGCCCACCTTGGTTGTAACGGGTGGTTATTTGAGTCACTGTTGCCCTTCTATCAGCTCAAACCAGTCTGGCCATTCTCCTCTGACCTCTGGCATCAACAAGGCATTTCCGCCCACAGAACTGCCGCTCACTGGATGTTTTTTCTTTTTCGGACCATTCTCTGTAAACCCTAGAGATGGTTGTGCGTGAAAATCCCAGTAGATTAGCAGTTTCTGAAATACTCAGACCAGCCCTTCTGGCACCAACAATCATGCCACGTTCAAAGTCACTCAAATCACCTTTCTTCCCCATACTGATGCTCGGTTTGAACTGCAGGAGATTGTCTTGACCATGTCTACATGCCTAAATGCACTGAGTTGCCGCCATGTGATTGGCTGCTTAGAAATTAAGTGTTAACGAGCAGTTGGACAGGTGTACCTAATAAAGTGACCGGTGAGTGTATATTAACAATATGAATGTGAGCCAGAGGAGAACTGGCCCCCGACTGAGCCTGGGTTCTCCCAAGGTTTTTCTCCATCCAATCTGATGGAGTTTTGGTTCCTTGCCACTGTTGCCTTGCTTTGCCTGCTTTTGGCTTGCTTAGTTGGGGTTATTTATTATTTAATATTTAATAGTTAACAATATTATTGATCTGTGTTGTACTACTTTCATGTTATCACTGTGAAGCTGCTTTGACACAATCTGTATTGTAAAAAGCACTATATAAATAAATGTGACTTGACTTGACTTAATTTAGAAACGGTTCCTATTTTTGCGACGTCGCGGCTGACAGAATGAAGAAATTATACTGGTTATGAGTACACATTATTTATTTTTAGTTAAAAATAGGTCACTGTGCCACAAGATAACGGATAATTTACCTCAGATTTTGAAATCATATAGCGTTCAAAATGAATTCTATGCAAACATACAACTGGACTTCGTAACAAAATTAGTCAGTGAGTATATTTTGTTAATGTTTGGATTTTTAATAATGTTATTTCTTGATTTGATTATGTCCATATCCATTTCCAATACGAGTGCGGGCCAGCAGTGCGCTTTCACGCTGTTCTGAATGGTTGTGATTTTTGATCACAACGTGTGGCGTCTCACAGTCGCGTCGCGTCTACTGTGTGGACACACTTGCAGTCGCTGGAATTTTATCGCGTTGCGCGTTGTAATATTGCTAAACGAGCTCCACTGTAAGACATCCATTTAGCTACTTCCGCAAACAACAAGTGACGTCGTTGACAGTTGAGTACTCTTCTGCGCATGCGGGTCACTTCTGGGTCATTTCACGTTCACACAGGAGATCACAAAAGGTCGCATTTAATTGGAAATGTGAACGGCCTTGCAAAAAAATCTTTTTTTTTTCAAAAAATCGGAATTGAGCATTAAGCCCTGCAGTGTGAACTTAGCCTTAGTTATAGTAAGCCCACAGCGATCTGTCACGCCACATCAAAGAGCGCCAAAACGCCTTTATTGTTTCATTTTCGTGATCAAATAGACAGAATTGGAAAGATTACACCTTGCTTGTTATCGAAAGTAACAAAACACAGAGCTTGTTATTTGGTGTTAATGGTGGTTAGGCTACAAAACTGAATTCGTTGTGTACTGTATACATAAGACATGAGGTCCATTCACAGTATGTCTATGAGGTCCATTGAGCCGGGGTTAGCCATATTCTCCAGCATCCATCTATCATCTCTCTGTCTATATTCATCTTTCTATCAGCATCATCTCTCTATCTTTTAAAAATCATTAAACATTCAAATGTATGCATTACATTTTTAAAGATTAGATTATTATAATAAGCTAATACAGACTTGTCATTATCAAAGTTTATAGTTGTAACAAAAATCACACTCCTTACCTTCTGCATTTTATAATAATTTCCTTTTCCTCAGTCGAGAGATTACTTTAATATAACCGCTGAAAAGACGTAGGAAGGGGCACGCTGTTTCGTGAGACAATTTCATTTTTATATGCCTTAATTCGTGAATTTCGTAATTGGCACGTTCCACTATCAGTGTGCAATGTGCGTGACATCTACGTTCGCCAATAAATAAACTGCACGTGTCTTGCGGAAGAACACTTTAGCCGGAGCTACTTCTCTCCATTAATGTCTATGGCGAGTCACGCAGGCACTGGGCAACTCCGCATCCGAGTCGACCCCGGGATAAAATAGTCAGAATATAAACACTTATTATAGGCGTACGTCGTGATTCAGGATAAGTCAAAAACATGGTTTGGAAAATGGATTCATGATGTAGCCTACTCGCTCATTTTGAACATAAGTTATGGAGTGCAGCAGCTGATACACCGGCGTTTTGTTGAGCGAGCGTCCACTCGCACATATGAGACCACATAAAATTTTAACTCGCACATTCTCAAAAATGGTCGCATATGCAACCAATTCTGGTCGCAGTCTGGAACCCTGCCTACAGACAGGCACAGAGGCTGGTTAGAACATGGTGTCAGAATCTGCTCTGCTCACCTTATGAGTCGTTGGCTCTCTGTGAGCCTCATTGGGGCTGTCTAAGTGTGAACGTGGGTAAGCATCCTATCGCTTCAAGAGCTGTTGAGGTTTCGTTCTTAGAACTGGGAAGACAGCGGTATTGAGTAGCAGACCCTGGAATGGGAGCTAGGTTAGGTCTCCACTATTCTTTAAGCTTTCTGTTGAGCCTCTGCTCCCATTGAGCTCCACCTACAACTGCAAGCTCAGCCAAGGACTTAGTTGTAGGCCCCTGTGAGCTTCCTTAATTTCTGCACTCATCCGAGCATATAGGGCCTCCTCTCGCTTTAGAGAGTTGCTTTATAGAGGCTTCCACTCCCTATAGAGCTCTGCCCGGATAATGATATCAAGTATTTGGGCTCTCTGTGAGCCTTCTAGACAGCTGTCCTGAGTATAAGACATAGTATGTCTTCCAGAGAGCGTTGTCAGGCTTCATCTCACTATAGAGAGTCGAGTTATAGAGGCATCCTCGGAGCTCAGCCTAGATGAAGAGATCAAGTAGTTATAGGCTCTCTTTGGCCCTCCATTGTATCTGTCCTGGGTGTAGGACAGAGTTAGGTCTCTTCTCACTTCAGAGTAATTATGCTTAGGCCTCCATCCTCAGAGCTTGATCAGGCAGCAGCGCGGAGTTGGTCAGTTCAGTAATACTTTATTAATCCCCAGGGGGAAATAAGTTGGGCTCCCTCTAAGCCTCCTTGATGGAGTGTTGCCAGGCCTCCTCTTGCTAAGCGTTCCTTTTTTTAGAGGCCTCCGCTCCGCCTGGGATAGCGATGTGAAGTAGTTAGGCTCACTGTAAGCCTCCTTGATAACTGTCCTAGTTGTAGGACAGAGTCTACATAGCTCGGCCTATTCCTGTCAAGTTGTTAGGCTTTATGTGAGCCTTCTTGTTTGCCGCAAGCATCCAAGAAGGCTTGAGACCTCCTCTTGCTGAGAGTTATTTACTGGGGCCTCCGCTCTTATAGCTTTGGATGAATTGAATAGCATAGGATAGCATTTTGAGTGGTAGGTTTCTGTAAGCCTCCTTGCAAAATGTCTTGAGCGTAAAGGTCCTGTAACTTTTTTAAATAAAATTAATCCTTTTTTATTGCCTGTGTTTGAAGGGGTTGTAATCACACATTGCAATGATCTACTTTTCAGGTTTTTCTATTACCTCTGAAGGCCAATATATTCATATTTATATGTGAAGTCTCCGGATCGGATTTCCTGCGAAATCCATCAGATGTGACGTGCATGCGCGCTCCCGAGCCTCAGCCTCTCTATCCTTACAGTCTGTCATGCGACCAACGGCACTTCAGCTGATGACATAAAGTCTGATAACCCCCCAATATGTCCTGCCTCCAGCACAACACAGACTCCAACACAAACTCCACATAAATATAAAAAACAAAAAAAGTTTTATCTGCTCAAGCTCGTCAGGCAAAACTTGAATCTGATCAACTCCGGACGAAAACGTGGATCAACATAGTAAACTCCAGTGAAATAGCAAGGTAAACTACATGAAACATGACATGAATACAAAAGAATGTTCCAGGATTACAAAAAGTAGGTGCTTTAGGATGTAACTTATTTTATTTACTAGATCTACTGACTAATGTAACTCATCCACTACTTTTATATTGTTTATACACATTTCCAGACACGTTCAGTACCTTCCAATCGATCTTACTGTTATACTGAAAATGTTCACTAGTCTAGTTTAGTAGCCGTTTTCGTTATCATATTATGCATTAACCTATGTTGGCATTGCTGATTGTGAAAGATACACGAATAGCTAGAGAAATGGCTTATGCTATATAACATCACATGTCGGCTAAATGCAGTTTATTGTAACATTATCATGGACGAGCACAGAGCATTAGTTCAAAGTCAAGCTGATAAATGTAGACTATTATTGTAACTGCAGTGGGAGTTTACATTAGTTTCCAGCATGTTGTGTGATGATTTCGCGTTGCGTTGAAAGTCTTTGTATGACCGGTAGTGAATGCTCGCTCTTGAGATCGAGCACGAGCGCTCTTGTTGCATTCTGAAACATCACCACTAGAGGCCGCTAAAACAACCTGCATACAGCACCTTTAAGTGTTGCAGGCCTCCTCTCCTTTTGAGAGTTATCAATACTGAGATCAGTGGTTCTATTTCTTTCAGTTCTTATTTCTACTACAAATAAGAAAACACACTAACATTCTGTGCTTGCATGTTAGGAAATAGTCTATATTACAAGCAGCAGAAGTAGTGAGCGTGACTTCAGCGCAGCTGGGAAAAGTACGACTGGATTAAAACATTCAACAGTGGATGCTGTGATTTTTCTTCACGATGCTCCGTAAGAGACTATTTTTACCCATGTTAGAAGGTTGTCTTGTTGTTTTTTTGTTTGATTGGACTTCATGAGTCTGTTGGAAATTATTGGAAATACGAATGGCCATGTTCTGTAGTGAAGACTTGATATTTCAGGTAAGATAACCTGCATGTTTGTTTTTATGTCATTTATTTGATTTGTTTAGATGGCATTCTCTGAATTGTATTGTAGGCTATTGTAAACACATTTAGTTTGCGAGCGCTGTTGCGACTGAGCAGTTTTCCTCAGCTTTTCAAAAATGACAATAAAAGTTTAACAATCGCTTCTGAACTAACGTTAACTGTCTGTGTGATATTAAGTTTCAACAAGAAACTTACTAAAACATGAAGCAGATCCAACTTTAAAACCAGAGGCAGCAGTTGTTGAGCCACAACCTGTAAGTAGGCCAAGACTTAATCATTTTAAATGTATTTGCATGTATAATTTCAGATGTAATGTTTTAGTTTGATCAAATGCCAGCGTTGGCTTTAGCCACTTAGTTATGCTATTTCATGTCTATGACAACCGCGTACAAACATGAATTTTGTATAAGTACTAATGTTGTAAATGTATTTTTCATGTATATATGTTTTATGACGTTATTTTTGATTTGATCAAGAACATAAACTTGCCAACGCTGTTTGAGTATCACATTAGTAGCCAGTCAGTTGCTATTGTTGCCAGTCAGATGCTGTAAAACAAACGTGTATAAAGTTAAAAAAATTTAGTAAATGATCATTCAGAAACCTTTATTAAGAGCCGTGTGTGGTGAGGTTCTGCTTGACTCTCTTCGTCGGCTTTCTCGGTCTGATTCTGCCTCATACTGATACTGCAGTTTGACACATATTTACATTTGGACCGGAGCTCAGCTCATGATATTGCGTTTCGCTCGTAAAAGTCATGGGCGTTAACCTTCCGGACAACGTGAGCGACAGTTTAGCCAATCACAACACACCGGCCCAAACTAACCAATCTGAGCCCACCATGTGTATCTGAGGGAGTGTTTTCATAGAATCAGGAAGTGAACCGCTCGTCAGGGGACAGAGGAGAGCGCGGCTCGAGTTAATCATTCTAATGAGCTGTCAGACACGGGCCAGGCTAGGGCCTGAGCGTCTCGGGCCAGGGCCGGGCTAGGGCCTGGATTTGAGGCCCGTACAGGGCTCTACTCAGACTGGCTGGAGCCCACTCCATTTGACTGTTGATTTGGGGTCTGGAGTGTTAAGTTCTGTGTGGAATTATGTTTGAACGAATCATCTAGAATAATTTGTGTTTGGTTCACACTCAAATCCTACATGTGAGCCCAACTGGAGCTGACAGATGCTCATCGACAGCCTGAACTTTACATCTTGGTCAACATCATTTTACATAACCTAAGAAAACTAATTTACAATAGTCAAAAACATGTTTATAACTTCTCTCAGCAGCTCAGGTGTATGAAGTCTGACAGGCTGCTAGGTTCATTAAAGGGGTCATGAACTGGATTATTTTATTGTTTTGTTCCCTTCCATGGGTGCTCTTATAATTTTACTATGTTTTTAACATTAAAAATTGTCATCTAGAAATAAAATGCATTTTTCCTTGCCTGATTTTAGTCTGTCTTAAACGCTCTGTTTGAAGGGGGGTCTTTGCTGTGAGACTTCAGTGTAAACACCCACTGCTGTGATTGGCTGACATGTTTGTATATGAAATAGCTAGTATTACATGTGGAACTCTCTCTCAATCTTTTACTGACGTTTTTACTATTACAGTGATCAAGATTAACGAATCGTGAGTTAGTTAAATTTATTCCCATCACATGAAAGATTGCAGTGATGAGCATTGAGCAGATTTGCAAGAACTTGCTTATGTGTTGCTGCAGATGCAATAGAGACCATCAGGTTGTGCCATGCAGTGAATGATGTGATAGCTACCTTAATTACATTAAGGACCTATCAGCCAGACTGCGCCATCTAGAGTTTAATAACTGAAGCCATTACTGTAGAGGACACATATCGCGTACTCCTCCTAGATGTATGTCTCATATTCTTTTGCTGATCTTCATGTTCTTGCAGACTTTGAGACTAAGCGGACACTACAGACTCTGAACTTACCCTCACAGG
>JAQIUQ010007036.1:0-85740 GCA_030378365.1 Hybognathus amarus | reverse complement strand
GAGCAGAATGAATGGGAGTCTATGGGGCTAAACGGCTAAATGTGTCTCTTTCACCTGCTTGTCGTTAAATTAACATAGATTTTATTGTTGATTCCGCAAGTTCAATATAGATTATAGGCCAAAAGTCGAATGAGCGAGTACTTATGTCCTTTTGATTTCTTACAGGTTAGGCCGTTGTTGGCCGGAACACGCTAGCATTCTGCTATTGTGTGACGTCATCACATTTTTGAACGGATTTTTAGAACAGATAAGTGAACTTAAAAATGCAATTTTCAGCTGAGTGTATTATCTTAGCTCTCCCTTTTAAATGCAACTTTCAAATTACTTGACAAAAAATTACATTCTGAGAAAAGTGGATTTCTGGGGGTGAAACCCCATTGACTCCCATTCATTCTGCACTCGACCACGAGCGCCCCCGCATGGACAGAGACGTGTTACTGCAGCCAGTCCAGAACCCGGAAGTAACCAGCCAGTGCCAATTCTCTTCAATTAGACATTCTCTGATGATGATTTAAAACGTTATTCCAACGTGATGGCAAATAGGCTTCCCAACTAATGTGTAGTAATATTTACATAGTATAATAGTAGTAAATTTATCCCTCACACACGTGTCTTGCATTGTCTCGCAAAATCGCATAAGGTCCTGCAACAGAGCAATAATCAGGTGGTCACCTTATGGGATGTAGTGGAGGCTAAACGCACGTAAACGCCGTTTATGCACCTCCCATATTCGGAAATAGCGTTGACCCACCTCCAAAGTGCGTTTATCCAACTATCAATTGCGCTTATCCACCTCTAAATGTCCTGTAGTTCCTAAGACATTTTAAATTAAGCTTATGTCGTTTTAGTTTCATATTGTTCATTATTAGTTTTTAGGTTGTTGAAGACGAACTCTTTCATATTGCGCGCATCACTGTCAGTGTTGTTGAACGGTAGCACTTGTTGAGCTCGCGCAGCTTCTCGAAGCAGAAATCCACACGAGCGCAGGACACACTCACACACACTCAGTTAACAACATACTGTCTATAAAATATAAATGTGGAGTTTTTATATGTTTAACATATGCTAACCAACCTCATTTATTTTTCCTGAACACCATCACGATTGAAAATGTGACATTGATTTCCTACAACAGTTCAATAAACAGTTAAAATTAAATCACTTACATTTTAGATGCAATATTGGCTGTTGTTGTTTCAGCAGCGAAAATAATTCCAAACAAAGAACCACGGCGCATCTCACAGGAACACTCAACTTGTTTTCATTACTGAATGATTCAGCCGTTTGAACGAATCATTTGAATGAATGAATCAATGACTCACTCATTAAGACGGTCGCCTGCCGCCACCTACTGGTGGTTTAGTGTTAAATGTTTAAAAGTAGTATCATTCTCTCCAACTTTTCTTATAAATAAATTTAAATCAATTTCATAACATTATTTTATGCAATTGTAATTTTTCAGTGTAAATTATTTAATTTGATCAGCCCCTAAGGTAACAGCACAATAGTGTCTTATTAGAATTTATTGATTAAATGTAGGAATTTAAAATGAAAGATGAAGCATACATTTAATTATATTGGGGGAGGGGATGCCCTTTAAAGGTGCAAATATTATTAATATGGTGATTTAAATATCAAAGCTGATTGAACACTGATGAGAATATTGTTTCAGAATAAATTTACAGACACAAAATAAAAATAAAAAATCCAGACAAGCAACGTTTTTACTCGGACAAGTGAATGGCAGATTTACTTGAGCGTATGAAAAGGCTTGATGTCGAGCCCTCCCTATATAGCAATGTTATCAGGAGATACACATACACCGGTAGGCAGTGGCCCACCTTACCTGGTGACCACGTCGTGGTCCACCAGAATTTATAGTTTACCCACCTCTTTTTTACCACTACACCTCTGCTTATACAGTAATGGATGCGTTAAACTGATTGGTTGCGGAAGTTACAATGAAACAACAAATCAGAATGCGAGTAGAGAGTCATGGCTGAACTATTCATTTATATAGAATAAATATATTCTGAATTCAAATTCCTTTAACGTCAGTGTTATTTTAGTTTTATGTTATACCATTACAGTATTTACCATACAGTTTGTGTGTGTAGAGAGAGAGTTAAGTTGTGGTACATTTTTAAAAATATATATTTTTGTAATTTCTGTAACTTTCAGCTAACTAATTTAGTTAGTTTTCAAGTCAGCATTTCTATTTTTGTATTTAACATTTCATTTAAATTAATTACATTTGTTTTGATTATCTAATATTTTTTTCAGCTTTATTTCCATAAATGAAAATGTTTTAGTTTTTCTAAAATAGTTTTAGTTTTATTGTTAATAATATCCACTGCTATTGTGCAAAACATTTAAATTTAAGGTTGTTTTCTCTGTTACGTTTAGTTGATTCGAAATGATGTGGGAGGAACGCGTATGGAGACTGGCCCGAGTCTGGGGAGGTCATTGGCTGCTTACCCAGAATAACTGAGACTGAATGAGTCTGTCACTTTAGCCAACCCTAGATCTCCACACTGGGACATTTGAAAATGGGACATTAACAACCTGTTTTCCCATCTTACCACCCTTAGCAAACACAACTAAAGGAATAGTTTACTCTCACATTTTTCCAAATTCATATAACTTCCTTCCATAAAACACACAAGGAGAACGTTTGCATATGTTCACATTGCTCTTTTCCAAACAAGAGCAACATTTTGTCATGATGATCATATTATAAAGCAAATAAAATGTGAAAGCTGATTCTTTTCTCATACTGATTCCTTCACATTGGCTCTTTTATATGAAGGTAACACTGTTGCTGTTGATATTAACAATGAGTGGAAAACGTGAAAGTGACATCAGTTTTAACACAATCCCTCTTTTTCTCTCCCTCCCTCTGCTGGATTGCAGTACCAGTTAGGGCACTGTATGCAGTCTGGGATTGCTAAAGTGTGTGTGTGTGTGAGAGAGAGGGGGGTTTGCTTGGAGGGATGTAATTTCCCTCCTGCCTCTCCTCAGGCTCTGCATGAAGATAGCAGGTGGAATCCCAAAGAAGTTGTTTCTGGAACAGTCCTGAGGCACCTTTGGAATCATGGGAGTGACCCATGGAAAGAAAGTAAGGATATTTTATTCCATTTTGAAGAACCGATCTATTGCTATGCGTGATAAAGAGCTCTTATATGTGTTGATTGTAAATGGACAAATAGGCAACTTTTAAGACTTAAATTTGTGAAATGTATAAGTTGAGAATGTAAGTTTTGTTTTGATTGTTTCTTTTTTTGTGCTATTTCTATTTCAATTTCAAGTTTGAGCATGAGGCATTTAATCCAAACTAAAATACATGTATATACGTTAATTAGTTTCAGTTCTTAAGAATATGTGTGAAATCAAGGCGTGCAGTGAAGTTTTATTATTATTAATATAGTTTTATAGTAATAGTTTTATTCATGTTTTTAATTCAAATGTAAAAAAGGCTGAAAATAAACGTTTTTTTTTAATATTACAATTTATTTTTATTTCAAATTAACTTTTACTTCAGTTTAGTTCTTATTTATTTCCAATTAGTAATTTTAACAGTTTTTTTTTCTTTTTTTCAAATTATTATTTTTCAAATATTTTTTTAATTTTCTTTTTATTTCAGATTCATGTCAGTGAACTAAAACGGCTTTTCAGTAAGCCGTAAGTGCAACTAAACCTGCATTCTTCTCGGCTCCAGACATCTTAATCTGCATAGCTTACATGTGACTTTTCAGTGTAAAACAGGCATATATTTGGTTGCAGTAACTTTAACAATAACTGATGTATTTTTCTTTGGTTATTTAGTCCAAGGACTCCTCGTGACTTTCCTGACATGATCACATTCTAGACAGCAGATTATGAAGGGAAAATGGAGAGTTTGTTTGGCAGGCCCAGTAATGAGGTGGCTAAATGCCAGCTGGTCCCAAAACCATTTTAGTCCAATATGATCAACCCAGCATGGTGTTCACACTCACACACACACACTCATACCCACAATGCCTTCCTTGTGTTAGTGCAAGTTTCTTTCAACACACAGGGCTATTGTCCTCTTCATCAACAGCTTTAGTGATTATTTTCGATCGTTTGGATGGATAGATAAGGATGAGACTTAGACTTATTAACATAGTAATAGTGATAGCATGGTTTTTGGATACTGCTATGATGATAATACCATGGTATCATTTGAAATAGCATGCTTTATAATCACACAGTAATATGGTATATTTGGTATAATGATCACTAGCTCTGTTAGCAGAAGGAAACTGCAAAATAAATGAAAGATTTGTCTTCTATAATTTGTGTTGTGGTTAAATATTATGACTAAATGTAATATCCATATCCTCCCACAGGCAGATCATAATCTTCAGAGTCATAATTCTGCCTGTGCTCAGCCACTTATTGGACCTGGTGAATCAGGTTTTCTATATATATTTTTTTAATATTATTTTTTTGCAATTACATGGACTAATGCACTGTAAACACGTTTTTCTATTAACTCATGAAAACAATTTAAACAAGTTTAACTTTTAAGTTAAGGAAACAAGAGTTGAAATGACTTGTACAGCCAATTTGATACAAAATTAACATAATTATGTGGATTTTCTTTACACTGCTTAAGATTTTCACCTGGTGGATGATATTGGCTGTTTTGTAATAGAAGGCTCTCTTTTGCTTCTCTTCCTCCATTAGATTTAGCCTCTGATCTTGGATCAGTGATAGATCCTGATCAGACGTGGGTCGGAGAAGAGGATTTAGACCAGAGCAAGTTGCTTCCTGAGCAAACGGACAGCGGTTACTATGAAGAGCTCATCAGGCCCAAAAAGCTCCACAATCCCATCAAAGCATCCAAGTGCCATCGGGAGCTCCAGCGAGAGCTGATTATTACACACAAAAGGTGCAAACTGACCCAGATTTTGAGCAGGAAGCATGTTCACATTTTGAGGCATGAACAAAAGCTTAGTTTCAGCCTTAAATTATCACCTGACCCAATTTCTAATCTCACTTCAAACATGTGCCCGCAGCTTTGCATGTACATGTTCTGTCCAATAGATGCCAGTAAAGTCAAAGTTGTGCTTGCAGATAAAGTCATCATGAAATCAAAATTAAAGAGGGCGGGGAAACCTGTCACAGCAGTAACAAACCACAACCGTCCAATCAGTTCGCGATTGACAAAATCAAGTCTCAAGAAGACGTTCACTC
The DNA here is from genome assembly GCA_030378365.1 of Hybognathus amarus. Taxonomy (NCBI): domain Eukaryota; kingdom Metazoa; phylum Chordata; class Actinopteri; order Cypriniformes; family Leuciscidae; genus Hybognathus; species Hybognathus amarus. The sequence continues at coordinate 80,520 of JAQIUQ010007036.1, read as the reverse complement.
AGATATATTTCAGGGAAGAAAGACTATCTCAACTTCTGTTTAATGCTGACTTTAAAGTAGTTTGTGCAGAGGCTCTTTGGCGTGGATACTTATAAAAAGTCCTAATTCATTTTCTGAAAAATGATCCTTAAAACTGATTCCTTAAAACACACTCCTTATAGCAACGGTTCATTAGTACATTTCATTACGGTGCATCAAGATGCCATAACTGGCTTTACTTTAGAAAAGGTTTCCTTTTGAATGACATCACTAAGGCTGCGTGGACTATGTTAACCAATAGCTAATCAGTTGAGGTGCATTCAAGACCATAATTACCATAATTACAAGATTGCAACATGTAAACAGTGTTTACTTGGTTCAAATCCTCATAGAATTGTCTTCTGAGAGCTCCAACTGTGACCACATGACCGCTGTAGATCATTGTGCCCTTGATAGTGTTGCCATAGAAACACATAATTCCTGGTCTAAGGACTTGAATGACTCCGAGTTTAACGCCGTGGGTTGTCATCATATAATCAAGGCAATTACGACATGGCGCAAAGTAGTATTATATATTAGGCTATTGTATTTGCACCTTTATAAATTGAGATGGTCTTTTGTTCCCTATTATGACGTATATCGGGGTTAAACTGCTTCTTGGACGAGAAAAAATAATGGACAGGACTTGATTTTGCTGTGATGTCATGTGAGTGACAGATTGTCCTGCCTTCATGCCAAAGAACACGTCTATCAGTGAAAAGTAGAGATGTCACTGCAAGAGGGAGGGGAAGTTATTTTGATTAAAGTTTTACAGGGCACATGATATTAATAAAAAAAAAGTTATGTGCGTGGATAAACCACTTAAAATAAATACCGCCATATTCCATTAAAAATAAGAATTGTCTATTTTGACTTCATGGTGACTTTAAGGATAAACTTGATCTTCAGCCTCCACATCCTGCAATAGTAATGAATAAACTATTATTATAAAGATATATATATATATATATATATGTATATATATATATATATGTATATATATAAATATATATATATATATATATATGTATATATATATATATATATATATGTATATATATGTGTATATATATATGTATATATATATATATATATATGTATATATATGTGTATATATATATATATATATATGTATATATATATATGTGTATATATATATATATATATATATATATATATACATATATATATATATATGTGTGTATATATATATGTATATATATATATATATATATATATATATATATATATATATATATATATGTATGTATATATATATATATATATATATATATATATATATATATATATATATATATATTTCTTTATAATAATAGTTTATACTAAGTAACAATACCGTAATATGAGATTTAGTAACACTTATCCTATTTATCAGAGGAGCAGTGATGGAGGAGAAGCCAGAGTTACAGAGAGTTCTTGAACAGAGGAATAGAGCTCAAGCTCGGAAACAAGAGAGAAAACAGGAAGAAGAAAAATCACCCCTGGAGCAGGAGTTACTGAAGAGGCAGATGAGATTAGAGAAGGTAAACCCTGAAATTACACCCCTCAAACTAAACTGATATGAGTATTCATATATAGTATTATATAAGGCTAGAAAGCTATTCAAATTACACAGAATATGCCCTGATTTGTCCAGAAAATATTGATCTTTGGGCTTAACGTGATTTCACCAAGTAGAACATTTCAATCAACCAATCACATTTGAGGGATAGTTTTTTTTTTGTTAATATTAAGTTTAGGCTTACAACAATGGTAAGGGGCTTCTACACCATTCCTATTCAACCATCATTTTCCTCTGATTTTAGGGATATATTATGGGTGGGGGAAGGGTTAAGACTATGTTTTTAGACAGGAATGTTGATCAAGGAACAGGTCTTACTTGGCAAAATCACAGCGACCGATCTTTGGTCCAAATGTTGGATTATGGATCATAATGTATTTAACCATTTAACTTGCTACTGTAGACAGAAGTGTCCAAAAGTGATGTCTGTTATTTGTGTTTTAATGACAAGTTCAATTAAACCATCAAAATATGAGGAAAATATATATTTTTTAAATATTATGTAAGAGCAAAACACTAAACTCGGTTAAGGTATTTATCTAACAAAATTATTTGACAAAAAAAGGCAAACTACAGCTACATGTTTTATTTTACTATGCAAAACAATGCATAGAAAAACAAAAAGCTCACAGCAAAAAGTATACACAGACTACATCATCATCACTTATTAATATTTCGTTGGTTCTCTCTTTTGTATTTGCATGTATTCATAATTTCTTTGTAAGACAGCCTGACCAAAAATGATGTCCACACAATTTGGCATGTTTCATTGTGTTATCAATAAAAAAAAATGTTTTTTTGACTCTGCAAGACTTTCCGTCATCTTAGAAACACAAATGAAGATCTTTTTTGATCCCTCCATTGACAGCTACGCAACTGACACTTTAACGCTTCAAAAAGTTCACAAAGAGATTGTAAAACTAATCCAAATGAATTGAGCGGTTTAGTCCAAATTTTCTTTAAGAGACTTAATCGCTTTGCATGACAAACATATTTAATTTAGACAGAATTTTTTTAAAATATTTGAATAAAAGATGTCAGATTTTCCTATGCAGGACATCACTTTTGGCTATTACTGTATACCAACATCTCATATAGAGATGATTTCATTCTTTTAAGCTTGAGAGAGAGGCCGGTGAGCAGAGGGAAAGGTCAAAGGGTGCACCTGAGTTCATTAGGGTCAAGGAGAGTCTGAAGAGGACAGCGATCGCAAGTGCTGAGGAGAAAGAGCTGTAAATCACACATCAACATCATAGATCTACACGAGAGTTGATGCACCTCCAGGTGATGATTTGACAGTTCTTCATTGTATAGAAAGCTTGGGTTTGGATTTTGAATGAAATCAAAGAATGTGAAAGAACAATATTGAGGACAAGAAAGTTGAAAATGTTGGCTAATGATTTGTCAGTGTTACAAAATGTTAGCAACTACTTATTATGGTCTATAGGATTTCATGTATTGCACATTAATTGCTGATTAAGCGGCTGTCGTATGCACACACAAGAACAGAATAATTCCAACTGGAACTGTATCTAGAGTTTGTGTATAGAAATGATTGGTCTGCCATATTTATAGATGATACACTGCTTTTTAATGGAGTTTCTAACAAACCTTGGGTTGTGTAATCCTCAAAATGCAATGTGTATGTGAACAGACAGCAGTCACATCCACTTTTTCCACATGTATCTTTTGTAGTTTTAGTAATATCAAATACGTATACTAGTTTTGCTGTATGTACACAGTGCACAGTATTCACGATTTCTATGTGCACGTTATAAAATGGATCTCCTACTAAGTTTAACAAAATGTGCAGTATACAACCAGAGCATAGGACACTGTATCCCATAATACAATGCGTTAGACTTGATTTTCCTTTTCTAGCATGACGATTGAACTGCCATTGTCAATTGCAAATTTTAACGTCCCTTTTTTCTTGACTTGCTATTTGATGAGACAAGAAAAAGGTTACACTAAATTCGATTCAATTGTAAAAAAAAAAAAAAACTATTTTCTTATGGTATAATGAAAATTTCTTTATACCTTTTGTACAAGTGACTTTTTTTACTGTTTTGAACATCTTTTATCTAATTTACAGATCAAAAATGACCGGCCTCTAAAATTGCTTACCTCTCAGAATGTAATATTTTCAACAAATATTGTATTGAATCTTTTTGTCTACCCTTGCAAAATGAAAGTGAAATCAATTGATAAAAAGATTGAATCCAATATTTGGCAATAACATAGCATAACAAAAGATTTATAAACAATTTTTTTTCAGCCAGTCATTTCTGACTGGGAACAATATCAAAAATATTTTGTTATATAATGCATTAAATAGTCAGTAAGTTTTAGTCCAATGCTATAACATTAAATCTAGGATAGGAAATATCAGAGATGCTAGCAAGAGAAAGCTAGCTTTGAAAGCATAAGATCCCAACCTTCCTATCAGAGCTCATAACAAAAATAGCCACGCCTCCTTGATGAACGTGCACAGCCAGAACAGAGTATGCAAAACGTCATGATATGGCATTAAATTGCCTTTATGTCGCAAACCACATTGCCTTGCATTACAATAATAATTAACCTAAACAACTTTAAGAATTCTAACTGACCACCTGACTGCTGCAGATTCATGTCGGCGTTGATAGTGTTGACAAAAACGCATAAATCCGAGTCTAAGGACAAGAACAGGACCGGGTAACGTCACGGGTTGCCATCTTGTAATTACGGTTATGGCATGGCGTGAACGCAGCATAAACTCGTTGTTTTGGTTCAGGAGGAACTGTAAAAGATGGCTGCTGTTTGTGGCGCTCAGTGACTGTCTGTCCACAGTCTGCATGTGAGCAGGTTGTGTGGAGATATGCAAATACATATCATTTGGACCGAATGCAATGATTGGATGAACATTTTTCGAGTCCCGAGACTTCCAATATTTAGACCACTTCTGTTATTGATAGCTGTCGAGGTGCGAAGAACTTTCATATGGAAGTAAAATAATGCCAAATGTTTTTAAAACAAAAAAGCCTGTTGAATTGCACTACTTGAAAAAAAATCTGCATTGCATTAACCATGCTTGTATTTTTAGGGCTTGCATTTTTATGGGGTGAAATTCAGCATAGTTTAAATTTAAGCTGTGAATGTTTCAATAAACATTTACTACATGTTTCAATGTAGTAAATTCAACATTGACATCCAGGAATTGCAGGAAAAGCAGTTAGTCCTCCTCACCAGCAGGAGGTGCAAGCATGTGTTGACAGCAACAGTTAGAGCAAGCCATTCATTCATAAAAACTCATTTTACAGCAATTGAGCATGCATTACGTTTTTGTGATGAATATCTGGGTCAATATATGTGCGGAAAAGATGATTATTGTTTATGTTTAATTGAATAACTTTTTCTTGTTACTTTTCCTGTGTGCCGACATGTTATCAGCTTTCTCACTGTTAATGCAATGCATATTTTTTTTCCAAGTAGTGCAATTCAACAGGCTTTTTCATTTCAAAAACTTTTGGCACTATTTTACTTCCATAGTTTCAACCAGTACAACAAAAAGTGTTCATGAAAAACACTGCCTACCCTAGATTTAACTGGTATATTCAGGAAAAAGATAATCCTTTCTGTGTTAAAATGACCAGAACAAAACAAGAGGGTTTGCTTTTCCACTCATATGATGCTGACATCATGACGCATGTGATGTTGATCTCTCAAGACGTAGCCCATGTTTTGGCTAACAACACAACATAGTTTTTTGTAAATATGTTTTGTACATTTAAATAAAGAGATTTTGACATGTACTACAGTTGGAGTGTATTTTCTGAAAGTACCGACCACAGTCCGCCTTTGCATAGCACTTTGATGTGAACTTTATTTGCATTGTACACAAAGATTTTACCGAACACACACAATGCATAGACAAGGAGTGTTTATTCATAACGTGCTACTACCTGTATATCTTTAAGGGTACAAATCATTGGCTCTTCGTAACTCCAGCGATAACACGTGATGCATTGCATCCATACATTTGTAGCTTTTACAAAAAAGATATACAATATATGTATACATCTTCTTCCTGTGTAATACACATACTGTATTTGTGTCTACTCTACGCTTCCTGAACTTTCGTGTCAAAATATAATGGGAGAAAAAGGTCATAATTGATCAAGGGAGGAATTATCTACTAAAAACTGAGGGTGTAGCTTTCTTTAGTGCTTTTCAAAGCCAAAGTAATTCATAGATGACTTCTAAATGATATTTAATCAGCCCTTCTGAGGCAGTTTGCATAATTACCATAATTACTATAACTGATTGCTGAACTGCTCATTAGACTGATGCATTTTTATACTTATTAAATCACTTATAGCACTTGGGTTTTAAGCAGTTCTGTTCACAGGTTTAAGAGGAAAATAATATCTAATGTCAGGGATTAGCTTGTTTGGTCCCACTTTACATTAGGTATCTTTAAATACCATGTATCTACATCAAAAAATAAGTACAATGTACTTATGGTGTTCATATTGTATTGCAAAACCCTTTAGCTGCTATTGAGGTGGGATACAGGGTATGGTTTAAGAAAGCTATAGAAATTAATTATAGCTGTAATTACAAACAAAAAAAATCAATGTAAAAACATGTCTGTGACCAATAAGTGCATTGTATAAAATCATTCATTTAAATGTTAATACACAGCAGTTAAAGACACGTAAAGTGGGATTGATTTTTCTATTATTATTTTTTTACTATTGTTGGCTTCAAGTAAGTCGTGCTCAAATTGGCATTATGCTGTATACTGATGAACATGGTGTGAATGTTCTTGCATTGTTCTTTTTGTTGCAATCCAGTTTGAAGTAAGGCCAGTATTGAGTTCTTAATATAACGTTAAATCAAAAGTTTTGTTTTTAAACATAACATGTATATATTTTACAAAGAAAAGTCAAGTGACAACATCTTGTTCCCTTCCGATTTCAAAATGACATGACCGCAATAGTCGGTCTCATTTTGCAATTAGCATAGTGGAAAAGATATGAATATGTATATTTTATTGGTATTATTTTTGATCATTGCTCTTGTAAACATATTTTTACGAGGTCATGCAAACATTAGACGTCTTCTGCACACGAGAACAGTGCAGATTATGGCCAGCGACCCAAACAAAAGATCAGCTCACACAACATGCACTGGAAAGACGGATAACCAAAGACAGATAAATCATTTTGGTTGCAAACGTAATCAGTGTCACGACAAAGAGTAATCAACAGCTGTTCCAAAACCTTCCAAGGCAGCATCCTAATTTGAATATAATCTCATAAATCACTGATTCAAAGCAACAGAGTCTCTCATGTGAAGCGCATACAAAATACAAATAGTTTGACGCCAGCATGTTGCTAAGCTAACTTTTAAAAAAGCATTAAGTCCTAAAGATAACTATATCAGCTGCAGATTTTTGCTTTAAATGCTCTTAGAGCAGGATGGATTCTGGCTATTTTTTCAGGCTGTCAAACGATTAATCGTGATTAATCGCATCCAAAATAAAAGTTTGTATTTACATAATATATGTGGGTGCACTGTGTTTAATTATTTTATATAAATACACACACATGCTTGTATATATTTAATAAATATTTTCATGTATATAGATTTATATATAATTTATATTAAATATAAATATTTTAGATATAAATAATATTTTTTTCTTAAATATACATGCATGTGTGTGTATTTATATATATATATATATATATATATATATATATATATATATATATATATATATATACAAAATAATTATACACAGTGCACCCACATATAGTATGTAAACACAAACTTTATTTTGGATGCGATTAATCGATTAATCATTTGACAGCCCTACTAGTTTTATCATTTATCAGATGGACAAAATCATACTGAAAGTGATTCGAATGATATTGTCTCATAGGCATGGTTTGGACAGCTGCTATTCTTCTATATTTAAAAGATTTATATATCTTCATCGCTAGTTATCGTCCGTGGTGTGACTGTGAACAGGCTTTAAATCTAAATAGCTTTTCCAAATATTGAGTTAAATAGTAAGTACCCTCTACCAAAATATAAGAACAGTTTGCTAATGTTCCTATTAAGTAATGAAAACTTTATTTTGAATATTCTCAAAATGTTTTTAATGTTTTTTTCTTAGTTATATGAACATTATAGTTATAAAACATTATGGGAATATTTTTGAATGTTCTCTGAACCATCGAAAAAATTGTAAGTAATAAACAGACTAACATCTAACTAAAATGTTTGCAAAAATTTTTCCATGAATGACGTATGAAATAACATTTTTGTGCTGATGTTTTGATAATGTTATTAAAGACCAGTTAACTTCAAATAAATATTCTATTAACGTTACTGGAAGAATTCATCACAATTTTAAGTTATCTTGCCAGAATGTCCTATTGGCCTGTTAGATGGGTATTTTTTAATGATACTTTTTGGTATTTAATCAAATAAATTGACTGAACTTGTTGCACTGCATTATGAGATTCTCCTTCTCCGCAAATATTCTTGTCCAAAATAAGGTGTCTTAAAAGGCAGCATAATTTTGGACCAGGAGTGTTTATCTAACGCATCCTTACTAGCTTTTGAAATGGAGCTAGAGAATACTTTTGCCCCCTAAAGTCGAAAACTGGAAATGAAATCTTAATTGAAAATGTAGATTATCCAGGTTTGATACTGCATTTAATCTGGGTGTAAAAAAAGCTTTACTGTGGCTCAAATCTCTTAACCCCATCCCGATTAACCACTGTCCAATATGCAGTTTTTTACCACCAATTTGCATTACAGAGCTAGTCTGAACCAGATCACAAAATCAACAACATGGACATCTACCAACAGACTTCATAAAACGAAACCACAATGGATTAAGCCGTGGAAGTTTAGAAGCTTGTTTCAACCACTGAATAAAAAATAAAAAAGGTAATTGAGAGTTTTAAAGTCTGAATTTAAAAAAAAACTGTTAGAATTGTGAGTTGACTTTTTTTCTCAGAATATGATTTTATAACTCACAACCTAAAAATGTTTTAACCCAATTTGGGTCAAATATGGACAAAGCCAAACATTGGGTTAAAAATGTAATTAAAAAAATTAACCCAATGGCTGGGTTTGTACATATTTGACCCAAAGTTGGGTCCCAGCATTTTTAGAGTGCACAATTCTAACCTTTGTTTCACAATTACGACTATTGTAATATGTAACATGTCAGAATTGACAGTCTGAATTGTGAGATAAAACGTCACAATTACCATTATGTATATTTTTTTCTCTGGTGGAAACAAGCTTCCATATGAAAATGTATTAATGATGACTTTATCTTGACGTCAATGACTTAAATCTTGTTTCCTAGAGAATTTATCGCCTGAGCAAGCGGGGCTTATTAAGACATTAATAATTATTAAGACATTGTATAACTAGAGGCTTTCCAAGAAAGTCCAAATTGCTACAGGGTATAGACCTGAATGTTTTCTTTAAAAAAATCGAATAAAATAATTAAACCTTACATAAAATATACAACTTAAACACATTTTTGTCTTTGGTTGGGGTACAGAAATATTAATCAGATCAAATTAAATAATGGTTAATGAATTACATATATCTGTCAATGAAACACCCAAGTGTGAATGTCTGGAACAATCACGCTCTCCTCATGTCATGTCCCACCAGCAGCACTAGTGCATGTTACCAGGAAAGCTCTGTGTTCCGGGTCAGACTGGGGTCGTAGACGTGCACGTGTGTGTTCCTCTGGGCTCAGAGTTCAGATCCTGCTGGTCGGTCGGCAGCAGTAAGCACAGCTTCTGAGACTATCCCGGTCGGCACTGCCTCGACGCCCGTCTGCACTGGGGGAACCTAAACATAAAAGTTATGTGAACATGAATACCAGTAGGATACATAAAATAGCATTTAGCCCAGTGTTGTTATTGTAAACTATTAAAACTATTAACCCTCTGGTGCTGCTCGACTTTATTATTACTTTAACTACATTTTACTTCAATAATTTTTTTATTTAATATTTTGTATTTTTAGGGGATTTTATGGTACTAAATTATATGTATATACCTGTTAAACACGTTTCGAGCATAGACCTAAAAATGTCATTTCAAAATTAAATTAAACAAACAAAAAAAAGTTGAAGTATGCCTAAAAATACAATCAGACGAAAAGCCTGTGTGCTCGAAACGAAAAACGTGTGTGAGTCCACAACATTTACATTTACACTTACATTTAACAAACCCTCTGGTGCTGTCTGGTCATTTTTTAGGGAAAATGTTAAGTTTTAAAAAAAATATATAGGCCTATATATATTACTTCATCAGAATGTTACAAAACTTGATAAAGGTTTTGGCACTTGCTATGTGAACAACACACACAAATAACTCATGGAAATTATTAGAAAATGTTAAATGGTCTATAGGGATGGGCATGATTAATCGACGATCGAATATTGATCATTAAGAATTTCGTCGATCACGTTCATTTGTTATCGATTATCATTAAACTAATGCTGCTGCGTTGCGTAGTGTGAGTGGAAAGTGAACGTGTTCCCTGGGCTGGTCATGTTAGCGCGGAGGTACCTGTGCATCCCGGTAACGTCAGTCCCCTCATCAGAGCGGTGTTTTCAGCGGCTGGACTGAAGCATTTGTTTACACTCGACGCGTCCGCACGAGGGAGGTGCGCGCGCAGTCTGCAGATCCTCGCGCTGAAGTGCCAGGCGAAAGTGTAATAAACAAGGCTTGACGGTCACCACCATGCAGGTTGCGGTCGCGTCTGACCCAGATCATGTCATCAACATGCTTATCTTTCTCAACAAAAATCAGTAGACTGGAGCAGAAGTTGTACGTGAGTTATTTTTTATGATGCTTTAAGTAGCCTAGCCTAACTGATTGTTAGGTAACGTTAGGCTAATCTCTCTCACCCTTTCTCGACTCCGTGCCTTGAGTTACATTTTGACAACCTGCTGTCAGATCTAAATGTTATCATGTTTTTGGTTAAGTTATTTTTATTATTATTTTGTAACAAACGAGGATCTCACGACTCACGAGGGCCAACTCGCAGCTGCAGGTTCAGTTGCGTTGGTTAAAGCACCGCCGCGCGTATCTTCAAATTTAGCCTAACCGAACGACTTAACTGCCACAAGTTGATAATCTTGTAATAAAGATCTAATCGAGGAAAAACACGCTGTATTTTTGTATTTTCATTACATTTTTAATTTATAAAAAGTTAAGTAAATAATAAATTTGAATTTAAAAATATTAATGATTAATCGATAGTCGGTCGTTAATAGGTGGTTTGCAGTCACGTGATTGTGTTTACGCGCAGACTGCAGATGGAGGGCAAGGAGTGAAGAGTGCAATGGACTAGATGGAGGAAAACCCGTACTGTACTATTTGATGCTATTACAAGAGAAATATATAAACAGAAAATCGAAACATATGTTGGACGTGATCCTTAAGTTATGAAGAGGACCGATATTCAACTGAATTGAGAGATTTGCCTGCCATCGAGGCTGTAGATATCAGCAACTACCTCGTCTTACAGACATGCTTTGACTTTACAAAGTTCGGAAACTGGTACGTTACACAAACAACCACATAAGTGTATTTAAACACCTGAATAATGTAATTATAAGCCACATAAATAATATATTAACTCACATTTGACGAAGTGATCACTGCACACTGTACAAACACACAGGCATTTTCCCATTCGGCTCCTTCCGACCGCAGACGTAAGTTAGGTTTACAAGGCATTTTTTACCGGTGTTTTTCTGTCAATTTCTTGTATTTCCCCCTTATGAACAACAACTTTTGGCACACGAGAAAACTCTTCGTGGTTTGATTCAATTTGAGCAACCAAAAACGACGCAAAACATAGGCATTTGAGTGTGTTATAGTGCTTCCTAATATAGAAATTCACTTCCTGCCCTCGATGCGTTTTTTTTTTCTTTTTTCTTTCTTTTTTTTTTCTTTTTTTATTGAACAAATAGAACCACAAATACAAAATTATATCTCAAATCAAAAATTAAATAATAACATTCTTATAATAAAAATAAAATACATAATAAAAAATCCAAATAATATAAACAGACAAAACTTTAAATAAAATAAATAAAAATTGAGCCAGAGGTAGCATATAATTTAAAATAAATTGAAGAGCGAGAAATGCTTCGAGTCCCTTTTTTCCATTATACAAAAGCATAAACATTATTCATGTGCACAATGTAACAGACCATGGAGCTTTTAGCATTGTTGGAGAAGAGAAATTCGAGATAGAGAGAGAGAGAGCCCTCCATGCGCTTCGCGCCATGGCAACGCAGTGGCGTGACGTCATGTGAAAACAAGCTATTCTTCCGACGATCGACTAAGAAAATTTAATCGAATGCCCATCCCTTTACATGTATGAATGGTATGACGTTTGCTACTGCGCCCAAACAAAATCTTACCGAAAGCTTATGTTTTGACATATCAACATTAGATATTAGATTTCTGGCTTTGATTTTCCCACAGTTTTAAAGTAAAAAACCTGAAAAAAGCACACCAAAGCTCATAAATTTTAACTGGCTGATGGAAAAGTAGCCTATTCTAAAAATCAAATTAATTAATTCCCATAGTAGTACCTCATATAAACGTCTTGCGGCAAATTTAAGACCATGTATTAAAATGTAATGCCTTGCAGAAAAAATATAAATATTAAAGACTTTTTATACACTTAAAATCAGGAGTCTCTGATTTTCAGACTTTTTAATGCCCTGCAGGAACCCTACACTAAAATTGGGCCACATTAAAGGAGTAGTTCACTTTTAAAAAAAAACTTTTGCTGATATTTTACTCAAATGAACAAATGTTTTTCAGAGTCAATTCGTTCATTTCCTTCGTTGAAGGAACCAAATGACATAAAAAAAGATTTGTTCATTTTGATGAGTCACACATTCAGAGCAAGGCGAGTATTTGAGCTTATAAAACTTAAACTTTGTTATTTTTTTTTTTTTAAATGAGCGATCATTTCGCTTGATAAGACCCTTATTCACCATCTGGAATCGTTTAAAGCCCGGTTTGCAGTTTGCACTGAAACTGTCTTTTGGACCTTGAACCATTTGATTACCAGTAAAATGCATTATATGGAGAAAAATCCTGGAATGTTTTCATCAAAAAACTTAATTTCTTTTCGACTGACAAAAGCATGACATGGATATCTTGGATGACATGGGGGTGAGTAAATTATCAGCAAAGGTTTTTTTTTTTTTAAAGTGAACTACTCCTTTAATTCTTGCCTACTGTTTGGGATGGATTGTATGCGACTTTCAATGATCTCAAACTTACTGCCCTCCTCTTCCTCCTCCTCCTCCTCCTCCTGGTCGAGCTCTTTAGCGGGGAGGAGCAGGTGTCTGTGGTAAGGGCTGGTGCTGGTGATTTGGCTCGGCCCCTCTAGGCTGGTGCTCAGCTGCAGTCTCCGCATGTGTCGAACCACTGCTGTCGCGTTGAATGCTTGCTACAAAGACAAAAACAAACAATAATATGCCTCTAAAATATGTTTCCACATTAGATTAATGAGAGCAAAACTTCACTAAACATGATTTGTAGCAGCCTATGAAATGAATCATGTCTTATGTAATCAGTGTTTCAATCGCAAAAAGACATTACTTAAACAGCTTGTAAGCAATGTCATGTGTCTCACGTAACATTAAATTTATCTCAGGAAAACCACTCAAAGCCCATAGCTCGGTAGTTAGCTCTAGGGAGGAGCATTTCATACATTACAAATAATTATATTTGTACTTAACCTCTTCTGAATATTTAATACATTGAATAAATTTTGAATAACTTTTAATAGTTTGAATAAATCCATTCAATGTAATTGTTATATGATTGTTATTATAAAAACTGACTTGTGCAATTTAAATGTTTGTATACAAATCAGTTGTTAATTTAAACCTGGAATATTATAGTTATATACCAACGTATATGGCTCCCTGTATAATTTACAGCATAAGTTGATTTAAGAGATTAAAGGGGTCATGAACTGGCTTTTTAAATTTTATTATATTGTTGTCTGAGGTCAACTTATGGCGTTCGCTTGGTTTTTGCATTCAAAAACATCAAAATGAATAAGTAATAGGCTATTTTGTACCCTAGTTTTGAGCCTAGCTGAAAAACGTTCGGTTTTTATGGGCGTGTCGCACTGAATACTTGGAAGTAAACGCCCACTGCTGTGAGTGGATAACAGTTTTGCATATTATAATGAGTTTTAACTCACTTGCACAATTTTTGTTGTACTGCTCGGTAGCTCGATCCGGTTTGACATCACGAGGTAGGCCCCCTATCTTGCTATGCATGTAATGCACGAATCAGGTGGGCGGGGCTAAACCGGCCGTGTTGAAGTAGGCGTTGATCATCTTCTGCGGGGGTGTTGTTTTATCATCTTTGACGTCATAGCTCCCCACTTTTTCAAAACGAGTCGTTTGCTGAGGCTGGTGTCAATAAAAGCTTTTATTGGACTGACAAGGACGTTTACAGTTCTGAAACTTACAGGATATTATTATAATACGATGACCTTTTAGATGTCAAAAGCTCAAGGAAAATTTGATTACTCAGTTCATCACCACTTTAATAGATTTTTTTTTTTTCATTTAGAAAAACCAACAAGTACTGTTCTTAATAATTATCCGGAATTGAATGGAATCGAATCGCAAGCATTTGAATTGAAGAATGTGAATCGAAATAGAATCAAATCGTGAAATGTTGTCATTGCTCAGCCCTTATAATTCTCCTAAAATAGCCTGTTTATAGCAAGTTCTTCCTGTCTATTTCAAATAACATCACCAGGATCTGTTGGAATGGAATTTAAAATATTGAAGAATTTAAAAGAATGACGTTGTGGGATTCTCACCTTCCATTTACTCTTGGCAAAGTTCTTCTTGATCTGAGCGCTGACAGACTCATGAATGTTCCTATCAAGAGCTGTGTCTCCGGAAATCCTTCAAAAGTAGAGATGGGGGATGGATTACTGAAAGCAATTTTTGGTGAAAAGATATACTGATATAGTCAAAATACGAAGAACACTTATTTTTAGGTAATCCTACCATGGGTGCTGTAAAGCCTGATCACATGTGTATCTCTGAGATGAATCTTTCTCCATCAAGTGACTGATGAAATCCTTGGCTGGAATATGATCGACAATATGTTGTAAAAACAACATTCAAGCATTAAGAAAATAGAAATGGCCAGAATAGAGCGTAACAGCAGTTTCAAGAAAGTGTTCTTCACTGTCTGCACTCCTATTGGTAGACTCAGCATCACTAATTGTATTTCTACTTCTGAAAACCTTCTGTTGAGCTCTATAGGTGCAGGATCTAAGCTTTTCTTTCACATCAACGCATCTCAAGATAATGATCCTGGATTATGATTACAATTACATAGAACTACCTGAGTTGGAGATGTCGTCCCAGTACGGAGAGTCAAACTCATACTCTGCTTTGAGAATCTGCTCGAACAGCTTGGCGTCGTTTTCATCGTAAAATGGAGGGTAGCCACATAAGCTGCAAAAGACAATGCTTTGTAAGACCAGCTGACTGTAATTTATCCCTCTTATGATTTGGCTATAAATAAATATGAAATATTGATTTAGATTGAAATTAGGGCTGTCAAACGATTAATCGCGATAAATCGCATCTACAATAAAAGTTTGTGTTTACATAATATATGTGGGTGCACTGTGTATCATTATTTTGTACATATTTAAATACACACACATGCATGCATATTTAAGAAAAAAATATTATTTATATATAAAATATTTATATTTATATATATAATATAAAATATATATATATATATATATATATATATATACAGTATACATTAAAATATTTCTTAAATATATACAAGCATGTGTGTGTATTTATATATATATATATATATATATATATATATATATATATATATATATATATATTATCACAGTGCACCCACATATATTATGTAAACACGAACTTTTATTTTGGATCAATTAATACGATTAATGTTTGACAGCCTTAATCGAAATATTAATTTATGTTGTAAATAATTATAAACCTAATAATTCAATAAATTAAATTAAATAAATATATTTGGAAATGTAAAAATTGGACCATAAACAAACAAATTTGTTGATTCATTACAAATATCTGTCTTTGAAATGGAATAAACGAGTACTGACTATAAATACAAATAATTCAAATTAATAAATATGTTCATAATTAAAGAATTTAACATAAATAATTCCTTATAAAATTAGCAATAAACAAATAAGTAAATTAATCAAACAATTGATAAATGACTGACCATACATACAAATAATTACAATTCAATAAATAATTATAAAATTGACAATAAACAAACACTCAAATAAATACAAACATCAAGAAATGCTTACAGAATATAGGAAATCACTCCTATGGACCAACAGTCTACAGCTTTACTGTATGGTTTTTGTGCCAAGACCTCTGGAGCTGAATGAAAAAGTGAGTAGAGAGACAGAGAGAGGTTCACTTCCCTTTTAAGTGCTGTACAGAATGAGGGCAGCATCAAAGAGGCAGTTAAAAAATGAAAACACTTGACATTGTGCAGCATTTCAGATGACCGAGAGCCTCTTAAAACAGACACATTACCTTACTAGAGACAGAAAGGATAGAAAATATAGTCCTCATTCATACCTACGTATCCAGGTGTCCCACAGGCAGTTGACATCACACTTCCAGAGTCCTCGATCTTAGACAGGCCAAAGTCACTGATCATAATATTGGAGTCCTCCTCTATACTGTAGTACAACAGATTCTCTGGCTGCATAGAAAGAGAATGAATTCACTTTCACATTAAATCAAGTCATATCTTACTACATTTAATGCACAGCCATTTTCATATGCATAACACTGTGTTCTAATCAGATGAGACAAACGATAAATCATATTCCATGTTAAATGTGCATTATAAACAGTGCCGCTGCTAGCCATTTAGGTGCCCTAAGCATAATTCCTTTATGAGTCCGTTAAAGGAGTAGTTCACTTTAAAAAAAACAACTTTTGCTGATAATTTACTCACCCCATGTCATCCAAGATATCCATGTAATTCTTTCTTCAGTCGAAAAGAAATTAAGGTTTTTGATGAAAACATTGCAGGATTTTTCTCCATATAATGGACTTCAATGGGAACCAAACGGTTCAAGGTCCAAATGAGAGTTTCAGTGCAAACTGCAAAATGTTCAAAGGGCTTTAAATGATTTCAGATGATAAATAAGAGTCTTATCAAATGAAACGATCACTCATTTAAAAAAAAATAATAACAAAGTTTACGTTTTATAAGCTCAAATGGTCGCCTTGCTCTGTTCTGTGATGCACGTTCGTGACTCTCCTGTTTAAACTTGTTTATCAAAATGAACAAATCTTTTTTCACGTCATTTGGTTCATTCAACGAACGAAATGAACGAGTTAACTCAGGAAAACATCCGTTCATTTTGATGAACGAGTTCGAATAGGAGAGTTACAACGCGCATCACAGAACAGAAGCAAGGCGACCATTTGTGCTTATAAAACTTAAACTTTGTTTGTTTGTTTTTTAAATGAGCGATCGTTTTGCTTGATAAGACCCCTATTCATCGTCTGGAATCATTTAAAGCCCTTTGAACATTTTGCAGTTTGCACTGAAATTGTCTTTTGGACCTTGAACCGTTTGGTTCCCATTGAAGTCCATTATATGGAGAAAAATCCTGGAATGTTTTCATCAAAAACCCTAATTTCTTTTCGACAGAAGAAAGAAAGACATGGATATCTTGGATGACATGGGGGTGAGTAAATTATCAGCAAAAGTTTTTTTTTTAAAGTGAACTACTCACTTTAAAAATGCAGCCATGGTAAGCTGCCCTAAAAATCTTACCGAACCCAAACTTTGTATTGGTAGTGTACATATTGTCATATTTTCTTGTCTGGCAAAAGTTTAAGAAATCTATTTTTAAAATACAAAATAATAGTATTTATTTAAGAGCTGTAAATATAACACAAAAATGCGGCGTATTACAGTTTAAAACTTTTATTTTGGCATAATGTGAACTCTGTTTAATATACCATAGTAAAAAAAATACACTAGTATACCATTCTGAACAAAGCCTGTTTCTGTCATAACTGCTAAGCATCGCCTACTGTTAAAATCTCATTGCTCTGAACTTCTGCTCCACACAGCTGAATATTAAACATTAAATGCTTTCTAATTGGCAGTGATTTTGTCCCTCTGTGGCAGCATTTGGCATTCACAGAGAACAGAAAACGCATTGCATGCTGAATAATTTGTCGCCTGCTTAGAAAGGCAGAGTGTGATTATAGGGAAAAAAATAAGTAAGCCTTACCTTCAGGTCTCTGTGCACAATGCCCATATCATGCAGATACTTCACTGCGTCTAAAATCTGACGTATGAGTTTGCTGGCATCTCTCTCAGTGTAGAAGCCCTTTTCAACAATCCTGTCGAAGAGCTCTCCCCCTGATACACTGTGAAGACCCACGCAAACAAACTACAATTAGCACCTCCACTATAATGACATACGCTGCAAGACACTGCGAATTAAACAGACAACATCTTAGTAATGTCACTATGGTTGGTGTGAGCTTGAGTAGTGAGATTTTAGACTCACAGCTGCATAACCAGATACAAATGTGACTGACTTTCGAAGATGTCTTCCAGTGAAACAATGTTCTCATGTTTTATTCTGAAAAGAAAGAAGAAGACAGCAATGATTAGAACTAGAGTTGTCATAAAGTACCGACTTCGGTGCCAAGTCGGAAACGAAATTTTAAAAATGTGACGCTTTGAGCTGTGTGTTGAGCGGAATTGATAGCACCTCTGATTGGCCGTCCATTGGATATGTCTGTGATTGGCTACAATGATCAATGACGCTCTTCGCCGAGTGCTTAAAGGGATAGTTCACTTTGAAATAAATTTTTGGTATGTTTTAGCTTACCTCAAGGGCATCCACGATGTAGGTGTCTTTGTTTCCACAGTAGTTTCAATTTTAATATTTTTAGGTCAAACCGATTTCTTGGTCTGTCAGTCATATAATGGAGGTCTATGGTCACCACCTCAAAGAGCATGCACAGAGAAGTCCAAATTAAACATGATTTAATGACTCGTAAATGTAAGTTCACATTGATGGCCTAAAGACACTAAAACGAGCGGTTTGTGTGAGAAAATTAACAGTATTTATATCATTTTTACCTCTTGTAACCAAAGCCACGTCAAAGTGATCTGAAGGCACGGGCGCTTGTCTGTTGATATATTGAAACCGTCTTCCATTGCAATTTCCTGTATATCTAAATATGTTTAGATCTTCACAGTGAAGGATAACACTTCTGAAATCTCTGTGTAAACAATGAGTGACGTTACACGTGCGAGAGATCCGGTGATTTCCAGCGCTTGCGCAGATAGAAGCGCCTCGCCCTCAGAGTACTTGGATGTGGCTGTGATTACAAGAGGTAAAAAAAACCGATATAAATACTGTTCGTTTTCTCACACAAACCGCTTGTTTCATGTCTTAGGCCATCAATGTGTACTTACATTTACGAGTCATTAAATCATTCTTAATTTGGACTTCTCTGTGCATGCTCTTTGAGGTGGTGACCATAGACCTCCATTATATGACTGACAGACAAGAACGGTTTGACCTGAAAATATAAAAATTGAAAATACTGTGGAAACAAAGACACCTACACCTACGAATGCCCTTGAGGTAAGCTAAAACATATCAAAAATATATTTCAAAGTGAACTATCCCTTTAAATAAACACGAAAGCGTTTAAAAGCAGCCATCTATCAGCGGACTGCTTGTGCTTTCAAACGCTCCAGATTTACAAACACTTTTAAACACTTCCGTGTGCTCTAAAATGATGAAATGCTCCCGTGATCATCAAAGCCAATCACAGACATATCCAATGAACGTGTGAACAATGCGTGAACATAATGGCCAATCAGAGGTGTTTACGATTTTGCTCAAAGCAATTGTACAATTTCTGTACCGAATTGGTAGCGAAGTTGGTTCTTTTTGACAACCGTAATTAGAGCAGAAAATTGGCATTTACACATATCATATTCGTCGGACAGACAGTGAAACACAAAGAGAAAAAAAGACACAAAAATTGAGTTTATGCTCTATGATGGCTTTCCTTCTGCCTCCCCTATTTTCATATAATTTTCTCAGTGTGTTTGATAAAGCTACACTAGCCATACTGTAATCAGACATTTATAATATTATAAAACTCGTTTAAAATAACTTGTTATTAAATCATGTTTAATTTGGACTTTTCTGTGTATGCTCTTTGAGGTGGTGACCATAGACCTCCATTATATGACTGACAGACAAGAACGGTTTGACCTAAAAATATCAAAATTGAAAATACTGTGGAAACAAAAACACCTACGTCTTGGATGCCTTTGAGGTAAGCTAAAACATATCAAAAATTAATTTCAAAGTGAACTATTCTTCTCCATCTCCATTTGACTTCCACTCTTTTGAATCTCTCTCATTTCTATTCGTATTCCTCCTCTTTGGTCCCTCTCCTTCACATACTGCTGCAGGGAACCTCCATACCATCTCAGCTTCTGTGTGTGCTGTTGCCCTGGCAACAGAGACACTAAAAATAGGACTATCTCCAGTACTCTTGACATTTCCGGTGCACACTTCTACGATTTCTCAAACTATAGCACATTTTTTATGGGACATATAGCATTTACAAGAGCTTTTCTTCTCTCAAAGAGCAATCTGGCTCTTAAGGGGAAAAGGAAGAGACCTTTCAGCGTCTTGACTGCCACTTATCTCTAACGCTACCTCACAAAGAGTCAAGATCTCGGCAGCATCTGTCCTGGCTATTGGCATTATTCACACCAGCGCCATCTTTGATTTTTTTTATGGGAATGAAAGCGAGGCTTTGAGGGATAGACATACATCAGGGCTTAATGTTCACTGAAGATGAGTGTGAATTTCCACACAACACTTTTCGTTTTTTACAGTGAGTGGTAAGATTCGTAAAACATTTCATATTTGTCAACTTGTTTTACGAAAAAAATGTTAATCGACCCATACAGTGATGCAAACTACTCAACTTTTATAATGTAATTTCGCTATTTTTAATTGAAAATATGCAATCATTTAAATATTTATGTAAAAAAATGAGTAGAAACATAATTGTCAATGAAAATGTATTATTATAACGTTTTTATTGTGTGTATTTTAAATGTAAGTAACCTACAAATTGTAACTTTTAATATTATAGTGATGCACCAACTGGGTTTCTCTGTATAGTTTACAGCATTATTTGAGAGATTTTATTTGCGAATCGGTTCTAATCCCAGCCATCCCTTATGAAAAATGATCTGGTCTTGAGCTGGTTTAGATGTTTGGCATACCAGTTGCCCATCCTGCCAAACAAACCAATTTAAACTGTTTTTTTTAATGCAGTACTTCATGAGAGAGTCGGTTCTGACCTGTGTAACACAGCAATCTCATTCTCAATGCTGTTCTCCTTTCCCTCCAGTGCTTTCTTAGGGATGCATTTAATGGCCACGAGTCGCTGGGTCTTCTTCTCCTCAGCCAGGAACACCTCAGAGAACGCCCCCCTGGAGAAAAGCAAAGATGAAGTTAGTGCTGTTGGTCATTTAACTTTCCCCACTGGACCCATATGTTTTTTATACACTGACTTGAGAGTACAGAGAGTAATGATAACCCGATATATCAGCCAGGGCTGCATTTCTCAAAAGTAAATGAACCAATGGTCTCTATGATCTACTTAGGCTGCAAATGCTTTTGATGAACGCAGCTCAGGCTAACTAATCAGACAATATTTGGCCATTTCAAGATGATCGACATCAGTCAATAATAATCAAATTGAAGAATTAAAAAATATATATTTAAAATTGTAATTCATGTACATCAATTATATTATACATATACATTTTTAATGTATATGTATAGTGAATTGAAATTTTTTGTAAATATATATTAATTTATTAATATATATATTAATATATATATATATATATATATTAATATATATATATATATTAATAAAAAAATTAATTAACATTTTTTTGTAAATATATATTTATGGTAAATGATAAAAAGGCAATTATTATATGTTCTAAGTTAGTTTGCCACCAATACATGATATAAATCTTTGCCAGAACTGCATTTTTTTGTAAAAAAAAAAAAAATGCATACGCTCCCATTAAAAATTTGGGTCCATTGCGATTTTTTTATATTTGTGAAGGAAGTCTCTTCTGCCCACCAAGGCTGCATTTATTTGATAAAAAACTGTAAAAACATGTATATTATTACAATTTAAAATAACTGTTTTCTATTTTAATATATTTCAAGATTATTTAAAAATTCTTCAACATTCCTGTGTTGGCAAAGCTGAATTTTCAGCATCATTACTCCAGTTTTCAGTGTCACATGATCCTTCAGAAATCATTCTTATATGCTGATTTGGAGCTCAAAACATTTTGTATACTGTATTTATCAGTGATAAAACATTTTATGCACTTTTACTTAACCTTAACTGCACTTTTAATCAATTTAATAACAACCTTACTCAAATAATAAATTCCTCTAAAAAAAATACAGGAAAAAACTAACCCGGTACTGCCTAGTGTAACTCTGAACAGCTCTTAAAGTTAATGCACATATGTTTTTCTAAATCATTGATGGAAAAAGCAGGGAAAAAGAGTCATTTTACACTTCAGCTGTAACTCAACCTTGGCTGTTGTACAAAAGGGACATAAACAGTGCTAACACCTATTTCCGAATGTATTTTTTCTTTGTGTGTTGTTTGTGCAACAGAAATATTGTGAACAGCTGATATTTTGTCAGGTCATACTCATCAGGTAGAGAGAGATGAAACAGTGTGCTGTAAGTCTGCACTCTCTGGGACACAGGTTGTGCCAGAAAAAGACAAACAGCACAAGCTGTTTAATCATCCAAGGAATGTTTCCATGCGTTTAGGCATCTGTGTATGTTTTTGACTTATTCAAGCATCCTTTCAGGTTTTTAGCCTTATATGCAGACGAAACACATTCATCCTCATACTCTTCCTTAAACACAAAGCCTGTGTGTGTAAAACAAGCACTGTCATGTATAATCTAGCTGCCCCAAACACACACTCCCTAAACTGCCTTCTTAATCACAAAGGGAGCAATTAAACACAATTTGCCACTAAGGAAAAGAGCAATAAACAAGTCTGAGAATAAATGACAGTGAGGAAACTTACACTTCCTCACTTCCAAGGTTACATTTCATACAGCTGTTAAATGTTAATTATGATTTCAAACATTTGATTCATATTTTTAGATATGCATCAAACTATTCGAAATTACCATCTCCTAAATATGAATACAAATAACTACGTTTAGCAGCACCATGAACTTAAAAAGACCATATTATGCATTTTTTCTAAGTCTTGATTTAGTTTTTGGGGTAAACTAGAATAAGTTTTCATACTTGATTGTTCAAAAAACACATTCTTTTTCATATATTTTACATTGTTCCAGCATATCTTTTCCCAGGAAAGATATTGAAAGCATTATTAGATTAGCCAAAATTCTCAAAATATTAGCAAATATTAATTTAAAACTCTTAAAATATGTGTAAAATATATTTTAAAAAAGAACAAAAAAAATAACCTGCATTTTGAAAATGACAGTAAAATTTGTCTGAATGTGTGGGCTCAGTCATTATGCATCATGTGTGCAATTTTCAGTATTTTAAAAATATTTTTAAATGCGTGACTGTCTTATTGCATAACCCTGAGGAGGATTTCAATTAAAAGGACCTTATGATATGTTGTTGTTGAGATAATACAAATAAAATGGAGGACTCCAATGACCTGGAAGCCACACTAGTGAGTCATGGTCACAGCAGGGATGTTTATTGAGAGCGAGCACTGCAGCTGTCAACAAACTTTCTACTGGACTGATATCACAGAGTTATCAAAGTGCCTTAAGTGGAGTGAGGGGAGTGTGTGTGTGTGTGTGTGTAGGGAGGTCCCAAAAGGAGGTCGGGAAGAAAGAAAGAAGAAAAGAAAGCGAGAGCGAGAGGAAATGAAGAGAGCGAGAGCTGTGCAGTTGCCGTGAGACATGGTGTAATTAAGGCCTCCCATGGCTTCCTGTGGGTAAAGGAGGAGGAAGATGGGAGAGAGAATGGAGATTAGGAAATGATACAAGACAGCCTGTGTGGGTGTTTGGGTCTGTAAATAAGAAAATTGTTTCGCAGAGATATGTAGCTGATGGAATGTCTTACATATGTTATGAGGCCAATAATTTCCCAACAGCAGCTAAAATAGATTGGAAAAAATGCCCTGGGTGTAAAGTGTTTCTTTAGAGAAAACATCTACACTGAAAGGAAAATGATAAACATTCATATTCATAATACATGAATATTCATAACTCACAATTCATATTTACTTTACACTGTAGTGTTTACATTATCAAATGTTTAAATATGGTACAACAATGCTGGGGGACTCGTATTGGCAATTATTAGATTAGCCAAAGATAATACATTTTACCTAATAAGTTTGTTAAAACTTTCAAAATATGTATGAAACATCTATAATGATGAAAAACAATGCAAGGGCATTTTGAGAATTTAATTTGTCTGAAATGTGTGGGCATAGTCATTTTGCATTTCTGTGTATTTGATAATAATATTATTAAAACTAGGGCTGTCAAACGATTAATCGCGATTAATCGCATCCGAAATAAAAGTTTGTGTTTTCATTATATATGTGGGTGCACTGTGTATAATTATTTTATATATATAAATACACACACATGCTTGTATATATTTAAAATATATATTTTCATATATATACTGTAATAGATTTATATATAATTTATATTATATATAAATATTTTATATAATAAATATTTTTTTTCTTAAATATACATGCATGTGTGTGTTTTTATATATATACTAAATAATTATACACAGTGCACCCACATATATTATGAAAACACAAAATTTATTTTGGATGCGATTAATCAAATTAATCGATTTGACAGCCCTAATTAAAACATAAAATTTTTAGATCATTTTGCTGCTTCATTATTGTTATGTCCTAGTGCCGTGGTTTCCAGTATAGACTACATTTAAATGTTATACCCTTGCACCCCTAGTCCATCTCTGGTTCGTAACCTTTATGGGGGCTCGTCCGGGATCTAAAATACCCATCCAAAATACCCATCCAAGACATTAGGAAAAAAATTGTCTATATATGTTCTGTCGAATTAAGGTTTTGGGAAACACTACTCATTGAACTCTACTGATAATGACGAAACTTTTGACTATAGTTGGCTAATGATGCATTTGGGAAACTCACCCCTGGCAAATAATCTGTATAGCAATAATACAATCATTCAAAGATTTAGTGCCAGAACACGGGTTTAATGTCTCTCATTATTATTCAAACCCCTTAAACAACTAAATTTTTTTGTCTATTATGCTTTGGTCCTCCACATTTGTTTAAGTAAATGTATTGAATACCCTTCAAATTATCTTAAATTAGTTTTTTTTTTAAAAAAAAAAGAAAAACTTGCTTTATAAATAATTAAACAAAAATGCAGCATGTGGCCCTTGTTTTCTTTTTTATGGATGGCTTGTAAAGGCTTGCTTGTTTGGGGAGCTTTTTGTCATTTTAGATTCCCTTAGAAAGCTGTATAGATTTGGCTATAACTGCTGACTAAAAAAAAAAAATCTGATATCATACCAACCTGACGAAACTTGCTAAATAAAACTGGCTTCCTGATAAACTAAGGGTAGTCAATACAAATTCTCCTTTCAAAACATCAGCCTTATTTTGTTTAGGAAGGTTGGGCATCAACAAAGGGACTTTCCAGACAAAAACAGCTTAGAAATTTCATTCAACCTCTTTCTGTGACATAAACTTTCATCTAAAAATAAAATATCTCATCTTGTCACCATAGCAACCAGTCCCCTTTGACCTCATGTGCCCACTTTGTAAATAAGATGAGCACTGTGAGCAGCTGAGAACAAAACAGCAAAGTCAAATGTTTGAATTCTGTACGCTTTGAAAGAGCACAACCGTACTCACACGTGTCCTAAATATCCAGATTTTCAAAAACCAACAACTAAAGACACAAAATCACAAGCCTGAAATACTAACCTCTTGTCTTACAAACATACCTTCTTTTACAGAAACAATATAAACAAACTGTTATTTGCATATATTAGTTAGCGCAATGTCTTACTAATTCATATCATGTCATAACAAAGTCTCCAAAGTACCACCCGTTCTTTATTATGTTGTTAACAGTCATGTACATTTGTATAAACTGTATAAATTACAATATGGAAAACAAGCAGGCATGATATAACTCTTAACACAACTCTTCTTAACTCTTTTTATGGCTTGACAAAGTCTCTTATTATAATGTAGCAAATCCTATACAGTTTGGTTCAAATTAAACAAACGCTTTTTAACATTTACATTTGTGTCGATTTGTAAAGTGTTCACCATGTTTTTAATCATCCTCTATTAAAATACAAGGTCCGCAGATAAGCCAAAGCAGATGCAATTTCCCTAGAATAAATCAATTGACTCCACTCAAAGAATTCACGGATTGAACCAATTCCATAATCTACTTTAGAAAAGAGGCTTTCTGTCAACATTCACGGTTAAATCCTCTGAACAACGCCTTACTGGCAAACTAGTCAAAACCGCATCACGCTTTGAAAACAAAGCTGGGTTACAGGTTTGCTTATGCAGAGAAACCGTTGCATTTTCTGTCTATACTTGCATTAATGTGAGATTAATAGTGCAGAACAGACAAAAGAACACCTTTTGATTAATGACCACACAGTGTGTGATCTTAGAATGACAGAAACCTTTTGAGCGACCTTTCTAAAGATTAGCCTGCACATTTCCCACAGCATTTACAAATACAGCTTCTGCATTTCTATTGGCAACATACATCAAGAAAGGTCTCCTTAAGGTTTAGGACTTTCCCATGATATATCACTCTCTCTCTCTGTTTATTTCTGCTGACGGGGCAGACAGGTCCCAGCTGCAGCAATTTTGCCAACTACACAGTCCGCTGTAGTTCATTCAGCTCTCTGTAGAATTTGTTGTTTGCCGACAAAAGAAAACATCATGGCCCGTGGCCTCTCAGCACAAAACTCAAATTGCTCATTGACATTGAGCACGCTTACATGCACACCAAAACGCTGACTACCAAAAATAAGTTTATTGAAATAACCTGATTTAACGGTTTACATACAAATCAATAACCTATCAATGCAAGTAAACCACGTTTATAAGACTATATTAATAAAACAGGTTATTCACCAATGGTGACTTCAAAACGTAAGCATATTTCACTGTGTTTTAAAATGTCAATGAGAGACTAGCATTGATTCTCCTCTCATATTTGAAGTTTCTACAACTGTACACCTTTGCTTTGGCTGCCCGAGATGATAGTGTAGTGATAGTGATATATAATTATTTAGTATATATAAATACCTATGCATGCATGTATATATTTAAGAATTATTTGTGCTTAAATTCTGTATATATATATATATATATATTATATATAATTCTATATATATAAATATAATTTTATATATGAATAACACATTTTCTTAAATATATACATGCATGTGTGTGTATTTATATATGCAAAATAATTATATACAGCACACAAATATATTATGTAAACAGACTTTTATTTTGGATGTGATTAATCGCAATTAATTTTTGCACAGCCCTAATTTATTTTATTATGTTGAAAACAGATGCGCTGCTTAATATTTTTTGTGGAAATTGTAATCAATTTTTTTAGGATTCTTTGAATAGAGCAGCAGTTATATGTAAAATAAATCGTATAACGTTATACATCTCTTTACTCTTAGCCTACTTTTAATGTGCCTCCTCGCTGATTAAAAGTATTGATTTCTTTCAAGAAAAAAATCTTTAAAACTTTTGAATGGTAGAGTACAATATTTCATAGCAGTCACTGAATGAAATTTGTGCAAGTGAAAAAGTTTAAAAGGGAAATTCACCAAAGTGGCTGGAAAACCTGTTCCATAAATAGATAAGTGGGATCCGTCAACTGAAGGTGCAATGCAATCTGCCACAAGGGACACTTATATTCAGATTTAACCAATCCTAAACATCATAAAAATGAAAATACTGCAGTTGGCCTCTTTATAAGTCATGAAGATGGTCTCTTTCTGTTGAAGTAGGTATTTCTTTGCCAGAATAATGTAAAGTTGTTCATACTATATGTTGATAGTCGGAACACAGAGGTATTAAAGTCGGCATGAAACAAAAGATACAATAGTCTTATCCTCCCTATTGTATATCCGAGTGAAATTCCGGAAAATCGGATTTGTCCATCAGGAATTGATTGAATGGTTGTGTTTTGCTATTGCTGTGATCACATGTGAGTGTAGGGATGTACCCGAAGCCTAAGTAAATCCAAATTCAGAAAGGCATGGAAAATGAATAATGCACAGAGCCTCCAAAGGGACACGGTTAGGCTTACATTACAGTACATCAGATTTCACTTATCATCACGTGAGGATAGTAAGGAGAGGTGACTTTTGATGATGATGGATGATGTTTGGAGGATTTGGTGCGCAAATATCTTTTATCTTTTAAAATGAGTGGTCAGTACCGCCGCTACCGAGTACACATGATTGAAAATTGGAAAGTGAAAAGCATTCAAAAGCGTATTCATGTCTCTTTTAGGGCTCACTAAGGGGGCTCATAGTATTCGGCTTCCAGCACATCCCCATGTGTGACAGTTTGTCCCGCCCTCGCGCTAGTAAACGCATCATCATAGAAAAGAAGAGATGTCGCTGCAAGAGGGAGGGGAAGTAATTTTGATTAAAGATTACAAGAGCACCTGAAATTACCAAAAAAATTCAATAATGGTGTGCACGGATAATGAAGACTGCAATATTCCATAACAAATACGAATTTCATGTTGACTTTAAGGACTGAGGTATTGCTACAACAGGTCAAGCTTAACAATTGCTCCACACAGTGATGCTAGGAATTTATCTCTGGTGATTGTGTAGCATGCACAGCTCCAAAGAAGGGGATTTAACATGAGGCTGGCCATGTGAACTCAAGCTGAAGTAAGCATGCCCAAATGATTATGTTATGCCATCTGAAATAGCAGTCATTCTGGCCGCAGGAGGGGAGAGACACTCATAACAACCCCCTGATGAATATTATATGCGTGTGTATGTGTCTGGGAATTCATCACAGCTCTACACTAGTGACTTTCCCCTCAGCAGTGCCTTGGAGGTTGGCGATGTGCTTCCCACCCAGTATTCGCCGTCCTGTATCTCACATGCTTTGTGAATGTCACTAAGATCCGGCATGCCAGATCAGTCTGTCCATCTGTTTATCCCTCTCTCTGGCTCTCGTCCTCAGCCACGTCGCCCAAGATGCAGCGAACGTGACAGTAAATGTACACACTACACCCACGCACACTGAGGTATAAATATATCTGTGACATAAAAGGGCTAGTGCACTTAGGGTCGACGACGCTCTACTACAACTGGCTTCAGATGAATAATACAAGCGTTTTAAGGTCTCTCACTA
This sequence comes from Hybognathus amarus, assembly GCA_030378365.1. Classification (NCBI taxonomy): domain Eukaryota; kingdom Metazoa; phylum Chordata; class Actinopteri; order Cypriniformes; family Leuciscidae; genus Hybognathus; species Hybognathus amarus. Next base: position 51,247 of record JAQIUQ010007036.1, on the reverse strand, counting down.
CATGACTTGAAAACAAACTGCAATTTTTGTAGTTGCTTTTTGCAGGATTAATATAAATTTCACAAATTCCCAATATTGACGGCAAATGAAAGCCCTGCTGAGTGCCACACTGAGGTGTCATTAATCACACCCGACAAAGTGAGAAAAAGAGGCAACTGCTCCAACAGAAAATGGTTTCTGATGACACTCAGTGCCAATATATTCTGAATATTGTTTTTATAATGCCAACATGACATATTGCTATTCTTAACAGACTAAAACAAATGAAGGAGATCTACAGAGCAAGAGCTACAGAAGAAGATTAGATATAGGAATACTTGTTGATACCATAGTTGCAGGTGCGATTCAACAATGGTTGAAATGACTCCAATATAGTGATAAAACACTAAAGATGTGATTTTCCTGTAATCATGATGTCCTTTTATTAGATCTAATAAGGTAGTTATAAAATAAAATCATGTTTGAAGAATTATCGTTAACTACAAATGCAAAACATTTGCGAAAACACAAAAGCATTGACAAATATTTTTTCCCTTTAGGGGCTCCGATACCTTTTTCCGGCTTGTTTCCGCCACTGAATAATAAATAAATAAATAATTGCGTCTTATTATCTCACAATTGTGAGATAAAGTCACGAATTGCTAGAATAAGTCGATTTAGTTTAAGTCAGAATTGCGTGATATAAAGTCACAATTGCGTGTTATAAAGTAAGAATTGCAAGATTTTAAGTCAGAATTGCGTGATATGAAGTCGCAATTCTGAGAAAAATGACAGAATTGAGACTTTTTATCTCACAATTCTGACTTTTTTCTCACAATTGCGAGTTTACATCTTGCAATTCTGACTTTATAACTAATAATTGAGAGTTTATATGTAGAAATTCTGACATCTTTTCTCAGAGTTGTGAGATATAAACTCGCAATTGCCAAGTCAGGCCAATTCTGAGGGGAAAAAAGACTAACTTTTTTCCCCATCAGAATAATTTATATCTCACAATTCTTTAAACCATGTTCTACACAATTCTATATACAATTCTTTATAGACTTTATATCATGCATTTCTGACTTTTTAACACACAATTGCGACTTTATATCTCAATTCTTTATATCTTTATATCTCAATTGCGACTTATATCTATTATATCTATTATATCTATTAAGTCTAATTCTGACTTAATATCACGCAATTCTGACTAAATATCTCGCAATTCTGACTAAATATCTCGCAATTCTGACTTTATAACGCGCAATTGCGACTTTATATATCGAATTCTGACTTTATATTCAAATTCTGACTTTATATCTCACAATTCTGACTTCATATCTCGCAATTCTGAGAAGTAAAGTCAGAATTGCGAAGATGTAAACTTGCAATTGTGAGAAATAAAGGCAGAATTGTGAGATAAAAAGTCGCAATTACCTTTTTAATTTTTCATTCTGTGGCAGAAACAAGCTTCCATACCGTACCTTGGCAACTAACTGAAAATATGTTTAAGTTAAAGACTAAAATTACTAACTGGAAATGATTAAAAACTAAAACTGAACTAAACCCAAAAAACGAATAAAAAACTAAATAAAAATATCAACAAAACTACTACAAAATGCTAACTCGAAATATGAATAAAAAGTAAAACGATAATAGCATATTAAAAATGCCAAGATAGCACTGACTCAACTGCCAAATGCAAAAGCCAATTGCATAAAGCATTAATCAAACAAAGCTCTGGGCACTTTCATGGTAAATCGAGCAATGCATTTATTAAACACTCACGTCCCCAAGACCTCCTTGAAATCGTAATTTTCCTTGATATCAGTTGTCTTCTTTTTCCATCCATTTTCATCCTCTCCTAAAGGCATTGTATAGTTGATTTCCACTCAGGAACTAAAAAAAGACAGAAGTAGAGGTCAATTAATAAGTCATTCAAAAAGAAAATGTAGAAGTTCAATACAAGACACAGGCACACAGAACAGAGAAAACAAAATCACTGCCACTGACGCCTGCATCATGTGCCATTGGCGTCGTCACATGGTACCTGTTACTTGTCTCAATGCAGGGGAAGATGGGCCAAACAAATAGTTTGTGCTTGCAAAATAAGCTATTTTATTAAGTGTTTGCAGTGACTGCTTGATCACATTGTCATCTTTAAGCCAGTTACCAATTTTGGCTATTTTTAGATTATTTTTTAGAGGCAAAATAGTGTCTCTGTAACCAAGATGATTAAAATATAACTGACATAAATGAATCCATATTTAAATATCCATCGAAACTTTGAAACTATTTTAATTACGCAAGTCCTACCTTTAGTCCTCAAGAACTTCCTTTACATGAAACCATTGATGGGTCGAAATGGATCAATGTGATTCAACAGTATTAATGCTGCTCAGAGGAGCCACTACTGATACACACTTATTGACATTTCTAGCAAGCTAAGTCGTATTAGGCTACACAGAGTACAGGAGTGTGTGCGTGTGTGTGTGTGACTGTGAACACTGACTAAACGCAACCGTCTCTGACTCAGCCTTACAGTCGGTTAGTGTATCCCCGGCTTAAAGAGTCTTTGAAAGTAAATCATTTATTAAAAGTTACACTTTTAAATGATATTTATATTATTTTAAATATCTTTAAATTGTATGTTTTGCTTTATAATTTTCTGTAATGTTGATTAGCTGTACATTTTTAGTTTTATAACATTATATTTTCATCATTATTATTTATTTTGTAACCACTGTTCCTTTAACTTTGAACTTGCAAACTATGCTTCCAACAGTGTCTTTAGGAACATTTAGTGCCTTCTGTATTTTTTTGTATCCTGTTCCTTGTTTGTGAAGGGCGATGATATCTTCTCTTAACTTTTAGGACCATTCTTTTGACTTATAGCCATATTTATAACATGCAGTCAAACATGACACTCAACAAACATAGCCAGTTCAGATATTTCATGTGTTCAAGCTCAAGCACACCTGGTGAGACTAATGAAGCCCTTGATTAGCTGCATCGGGTGTGCTTGAGGCCCTGTTTACACGAGAACGTTCACGGGTGAAAGCGTAAAAATATTTTATCGGATGTGCCTTTCGTTTACATGGCGACAGCGTTTTTGGGGCTTAAAAACGCAAAAAAGTGAAACCACCCTCCAGAGTGGAAATTTTAAAAACGCTCCACAGCCGCGTTCCCGTGTAAAGGGTAAAAACGCAAAAGTCTGCTTGACAGTGAAGGTTGTACGCAGGCGCGCGGACTTGGTGTTGTTGTGTGGCAGTGCTTCACATTGCCACCTAGCCGCCTGGAGTGCATACTACAATGAATTTCACACACTTTTGCGTCACCATGCACGTGGATTTCCCACCCAAAACACTCGTCTAAAGGCAGAATAAAAAGTGATGACGAAACTCCACTTTTGTATTTTCTCTTCAGAATCGTTTCCGTGTAAAAATCAGCCTGAGACAACACCTATTTTGCAGATTTAGTGCTGCTGTGAGGGATTCTATTTCAGGGCATTGAATAATTTTGAGGAAAAAAAAAGCGTGTAAGCATAAAAAAGAGGAAAAAATATATAGGTTACACACCTTCTTTCACTTCTTTATTTCATACCCTGGCCTGTTCACAGAAATTACCAGAGAAGCAAACCAGACAAAATAACAAACAACTGAGCAGATCTGGCAACCCATAACTCTCATATGCATATAGCATAACTTTTATGGTTTCAGGAGCATACAATTCTTACAGTTACTTAGCGTAATCCCATGATGTTTGAACGTATAGTAATTGCATGCTATTATAAAAACATCAGTACCTTACTTTTAGCAAAGGAACACACATAAGCTACAACAAAATATGGCTAAAAATCAACTATGATCATAGAAAAACCGCTGTTCCACAGATAAATTGAAATATAATTCGCAAAAACCCTTACCAATGTCTCAAAGTGCTCCGCATCTCGAGTCATTGAACAAACAATGCACTGTGCCAATGGATGCATATTGTTCGTGTATGTGTATGTGTGTGTATTCAGACACTGCGCATATGCGCATGCAGGAGTCTGATGCCACCTGCACTAATAATCTTCTATGAACAGACAAGGAAACTATACATGAATTGACTGAAAAAAAAGATGCGTTTTCTGTTTTAAATCGACGTTATCTTAGACATACACCTAATGCAACACTATCTGCATTGTCCACATCATGCATTAAAGCTTGTGGCATTGCAGAAGATTAGCCTATGCTTCAACATTTAAATCAGTACAGGCACATCAACCGCTGACTTCGAGGAAAACTTAAAATAAACGCAGTACCTGATCGACTGCTCCTATGGAAGGATGGTCCTCTTCTGCCTCTTTATCTATCCGCAATTCTCTTTCGATGCAATAGTTGCGGGATCTACCCTGACGTCAAATAGCGACTGAAGGAGGCGTATTTGAATGATTCAATATAATCATACAATCCGGACAGAATCCTATAGATTGTTGGACCATAATGGTGAATGACTTAACATTTAAAAATTACTGCCAATGCATTAAGTAAATAAATAAACATCCCCCCAAAAAAATCGTTCAAAGTATCCGTACATAGACATACGTACAAAGTATATAACGTTACGCGTTATATTTTTCCACTTTTTATTTTTACTTGTATTTTTTTTCCAAAATGCATTTTCACATTTATATAATATTGAGTTAGTGTAATTCTTTTTTTATTAATTAATTTATTTATTACTGGCGTGCCGTAGAATGTTAGGTTAGTGGCCAAAAGCCCGAAAAATAGAGTTTTTAAACAAATAGGGTTACCGTGTATATTTCCACCATTTTTATTTTTATTTTTTGAAGAATGCAGCATCTTGTTACAGTATTTCTAAAGATTAATCGAAAGTAATTAATCATTTAAAAATGACACTTTTAAATTATATTAATAAGCATCTAACTTTTTGTTTAGTTTTTCATTTTTGTCTTTTGTAATAGAAATATATTTCATACTATAAAATTATTATCTTTCATTATTATTATTTATTATAAATCTGTTATTCTTAAAAGGTTTTTCTTTTTTAAGCTCCATAATTATTTTTATTTATCCTTTTACACAATTTAGTACAAACTTTTTCGTCTTTAGAGTAACTGGATAGGTTTGCTTACGTTATAATATTGGGGAAAAAATAATAAATAAATAAAATACATTCTGGATAAAAGAATAATAGATAATAAAACATATAAATCTGCTGAAAATGCTCATCTTAACTCTAATGCCGTTGGTTTTAATTTTTAGTGAGTATTTAGGATGTGGGGGGATTGAGGGCTCCTTGAAAGCACTTCCGGTTTCTTATGACGAAGGAGGCAGGACTTTGTTAGCTGTCCTACTTGCTAGCTAACAGTTGCCACTCTGTTGCTACAGAAGGATAATTCCTAACTGCGCCAATAAAGTAGCGATTTTAATACGGGTAGGTCAGCGCATTTCTAAAGCCTTTTGTTCCCGAATACATTTTTTTACTTCAGCGAGATTCAGTATGAGAAACCGAAGTGCGCTTAGAAGTGAGTGAATACGAGAGCACACCTCGCGACCGCTCTTTTGTTTGACTGAAACACGAAGTGTCGATTGGCTGTTGGCGTTCAGGGATTGTTTACCGGAAGATTAGCACGCGGCTAAGTATGCTATTCCACACAACACTGTACATGCATATAGTTTAGAGCATAATAGCTTCATTTATAAGCTGGCTTCAAAGCTGGTATGAAAGAATGCATATATGTGATGAATTAATACCCAAACCTTTCTTTGTCCTTCCTCAAGCAGGCAAACTGTAGTTTGTTTATGACTAGTAGCTCGTATAGACATTGTAAACAACATCTTGTATTGCAAAATAATACATGGTAAGGTACACATTTACTGTTAGTTATGTAGTGGCTTATAAAACCATCTTAAAAATCATGAAAATATTTTCCATTCTCTTTGAGCAAAGCTATGCCACAAAAATGTCAGGACGTTTTTGGTCTTACTGTATTAGATAGATACTAACGATTGATGCCTACTACCTGACATATTACATGGAAATCTTCTCCACAAAATTATTTTGTTTTGTTTTGAAGATCTCCATCAGGAATGGATATTAATTAGTCATGTTTATAAACAGGTACTGTTTCAATGGGCTCCAAGAGAAGACGAGCCACCTCTCCCTCCAGCAGTGCCAGTGGAGGAGACTTCGATGATGCCACCTCATCCACCCCAGTCAGTGGATGGAAGAGGAGGAGAGCTTCAACTGCTCCTTCTGTCGATCAAGTGAGAACATGGGGTTCAGTGTATTCACGCTGTTTGCTTTGGGGCACACTTATGCATCTTGTCTTTTTATGTGACTTTGAATGTATCCCATCTTTAGATTGCTGTGTGCCATGAATTGTACAACACTGTCAGAGATTACAAAGACGACCAAGGCAGACAGTATCTGCGAGCTCTTTGTTCGTGCACCAAAGAGGAGGTACACGTTTATTCCTTGCCTTTGATCGTACTCTGACAGTCAAATGTTTTTATTTTTATTTGTAGAAAAAATAGTAATGTTTACATTTTTATTTTTGATGGAAATTCATAAAACTGAATCTAATCCCACTCACGGTTATTATAGTCAACGTAAACCAGAACAGACATTTCGTTACTGAATTAAAATTATTTTATTTTGAAATTTATGAATTTATTTTTTTGTCAGTTATTTGCCAAGGCAGCATTTCTTAGACCTATTAAAAACATATAACAAAAACCACATAACAAAGTTACCAAAAATGTTAATAAAAGCAATATCGTTCGATTCTAAAGTTACTCCAGCACAATCCATTTCACAAAATAGTACTTTTGGGGAGAAAATTCCCTAAAGTGTTCATTAAACATTACTGGACTGTAATATTTTTACCCCTTTGATGAACTTGTTTTAATTCTGTTGGTAGTTTTAAAAAGATTTTTTACCAAGTAAATCCAAATTAAATCTTATTGTGTTTCGATTTTTTTTATTTTATTTATCTTAAACATCTTTTTATTTTTGAACAACTAAACTGGCTCTCACCATAAAATATCCATATAAGCTGACATTGTATCACACTTTTTTTATTCTGTTTAATTCTTTTAAAAATTATTTTAAGAAATGAATTACAATGTGAATCATTCTGATTTAATGCATGCAATAGACACTAATGTGCACCTCTTCCTATTTTTCTTGTTTTAGGAATCAGCCTGACTATTATGAAGTGGTGAGTCAGCCCATAGACATGATGAAGATACAGCAGAAGCTCAGGGCAGAAGAATACCAGGATGTAGAGCAGTTCTCAGCTGACTTTCATCTGCTTATTAATAATGCCAAAGCTTACTATCAGGTGAGTTTGCATTTGCATATTTAAGTGCAATTAATATTGAAGTGACGCATGAATCAGCACAGTTTGTCCAGTATTTTAGACTCCTAATTAGCCATGGATGCATTCCACGAGCAAAACTCTTTAGCATCAGCCGCCACGTCAGCTCAGAAATGCTAATATACCTGTGGGTCTCTTACAGGCTGACAGGTGCGGAGATATAGGAGCTTCCACTAGGCTTTTGAATGTCTTCCTGTCCACCAAGAATGAACTACTACAGGGAGGGGAAGGAGAGAGGAGGGCGATGATGATGATGAAGGGGATGATGTGGAGAACCCAAGTGTTTCCATGGAGGGAGGAGGTGAAGATGTTTCCTGTTTGTGGATGGCAAGTAGTTTTATTTCTGTGCACATCCAGACTGATATCATCTCTTCCCCTCTTTATGTCTGCTCAACAGAGACCACCAAGCTATCTTAAAGCCATACTAGAGCAGCTCTTGGAGGCCATTGTGTCATGCACTGATTCCTCAGGGAGAGCTTGTTAGTGAGCTCTTCCAAAAACTTCCCTCCAAATTGGTGAGACCCAACTTTGTGCACTCGCTTAATAATCTAGTTTATAACTTGAATCAAATCTGACTATTTTACTTTCATTGATTCATTTCTTCTTTTGCACTTTTCTTCCATTCCAGCATTATCCAGACTACTATGCTGTAATAAAAGATCCAATAGATCTTCGCACTGTGGCTCAGAGGATACAGGTATTTGAGGCTTTGAAAGCATTCTTTCTCACAATAGCAATGGGAATATGCACATTTGGAGCTTGTATAATGATTTCAACCATGGAGTTACTGTCAGAGGCTGTTGATGTAATATATCTGTCATAATTGCATGTAATGAATAATAATAATATAATGTAAATTTTAAAGTCTTTGTTTTATAAGTATAATAACCTATTGCCATCGTTATAATAGTAATGTTTTGTTCTGTTGTAGGCGGGACATTACAAATCCATCAGTGCCATGGCCAAGGACGTTGATCTTTTGACGAAAAATGCCAAAACCTACAATGAGCCAGGGTCACAAGTTTTCAAGGTTTGTGTTATTGTGTACCCTTGTTATCTATCCATCACATACATTGAGCTCATTTTTATATAACAAACTCATTTTTATCTTTCTAAAGGATGCAAACACAATTAAGAAGGTGTTTTCCCAGAGAAAGAGTCGAAGATTGAACAGGCTGAACCCACTAAATCCAGCCTCCGTATCAGGTGTGTCCTGTTTGCGTAAGCTTGTTGTTGTGAAGAGGCATGTTTTAGTCTGTAACACGTTTTGTATGTGTTTTGCTAGAAACCGGAGGTCTGCTCAGGGTGACCGCCTATCTGCCATCACTATGGCTCTTCAGGCTGGATCTGAAAGTGATGAAGACTCCATTCTCACAGGTTACACCCATAGTTCCCCTTTGACATCCACTTTCTAAGATAGCAATCTATTTTAGAGAGCCTGCCAACTGCCAAAAATATATTGGCATGGTCCGCTTTTGAATGATTGTTCTTTGTCTGTCCTTATATCTCAGGCACTGTGCGTTTTGACACTGGAGAAACAGAAGCTGATTGTGGTCTGAGTGCAGGTGACCCAATCCTCCAGTTGTACCAGTCAGGTGCGAGGAGCACGAAGCGTTCAGGGGAAGCTTCTCGCTGAACCGTTCCTCCAGCTGCCTGTGAGAAGGGAGTACCCAGACTACTACCATCAGATCAAAAACCCCATCTCCCTACAACAGATCAGGTGTGTATAACACGCATGAATATCTGATTATTATAATCTTAAAGTTTACTTTACACACTCTTTCCATGTTTTACATCTTGTTAAGGGATAAAATGAAGAATGGAGATTATGATGCAGTCGAGCAGATTGAGGCTGACCTTACACTCATGCTTGAGAATGCTAAACGCTACAACATGCCCAACTCCACCATATATAAACGTGCTCCAGAGGTTACAGCAAATAATTCAGGTCAGTCTGCTTTGATATACAGTTCTGTTCCATAGCCTAATGAGCTAAAAGTGGAATGATGAAATGACAGTTAATTATTTGGTGAATTTGTGTTGTAGCAAAGAAAAGAGAGCATCGAGATGATGATGAAGGAGATGTCTCTACTGCAAATTCTGATGTAGGAAGTGGCAAAAGGAAAAGGTGAATTTCTTTTGTTGTTGACATCACTTGCATTGATCTCAATGTGACTCACAATCACTAATGAAAATTGTTCTTTTTGCTGCCATAATCTGACCCTAACAGCCATAAGAAGAACACAAAGAAAAACCGAATGAAGACGCTGTATGCTGCAGTGACCGAAGCACGCGAGACAGGCACTGGACGGCGCCTCTGTGACCTCTTCATGGTGAAGCCCTCTAAGAAGGACTACCCAGACTACTACCAGATCATCCAAGATCCAATGGACATGCGCACCATCGAGAACAATATCCGCACTGAGCGTTATAACAATGAGGATGCACTTATGGATGACATGAAGCTTATGTTTCGAAATGCCCGCCACTATAATGAGGAGGGATCTCAGGTGGGCATTATGACTACTCAAACTGAATGCTTTTCAACTTCAAAGTTAAAATACACAACCGAACAAAAACGTTTTTTTTTTAATCCAAAATTAATACTTTTATACAAGAAGAATGCATTAAATTGATCAAAAGGAACAGTAAAGATAATTATACATTTATAATTGACATAATACATTTATTATTAGACATAATACATTTTTCTTAACTACCAAATCAGCATATTAGAATGATTTCTGAAGGATTATGTGACCCTGAAGACTATGGTAATGTTGCTGAAAATTCAGCTTTACTGTAATTGGTATAAATTATATTTTAAAATATAGAAAAGTTTTTTGAAATTCTTATAAAATTTCAGAATTTTACATTTTTTTCTGTATTTTCGATCTAATAATTGCAATAGATGAGCAGTATCTTCTTTTTGACTTTTTTCTAAAACTTAGAAAAACAAAAAAAAACAAACGTAACAACATTAAGGGTTCATTCTTATTTTTTGCAAAAACATCTGTGATAAGAATGAGTCTTTCGGAGGTGTTAAAGGAAGTTAATCCAAAAAATAATATTGTGTCCTTAATTCATGTGGGTTCAAACCCATATATAGTCCTAAAATGTAATAGACCTAATAATTTGAAGGGTTTTTTTAAAACTTTTTTTTTAACCCACAGGTTTATAATGATGCAAATATCTTGGAGAAGATTGTTAAGGATAAACAGAAAGAGCTCGGCTCTCCCCCAGAGGAAGATGACGTTGGTCTTCCAAACTCAAGCTTCGTATGTTTTTTTGTCAAAAATACACTTTAATGCGAATACACTAATAGAGAGACAAATTTTACATCTAACAAATGCCTCTTTTTTTTAGGCCGTAGTGGAGTTGCAGCCTCCCCTAAAAAGGCTCGTACACAGACCACACCACTCCAGCAGAAGCTTTCTGATCTCTGACGAAGCCGTGCGCAATTTCACAGACAATCGCGGTCGGCGTCTCAGCGCCGTTTTCCTGCGTCTGCCATCACGCTCTGAGCTGCCTGACTATTATGCCGCCATTAAGCGTCCCATTGACATGGAGCGCATACGAAGCTACATGGTACAGGGGCGCTATCAAGACATCGACTCACTGGCAGAAGATTTCATCCTTATGTTCAACAACGCCTGCACCTACAATGAGCCTGAATCTCTAATATACCGTGATGCTCTGCTGCTCCATCGAGCCTTTCTGGAAGCCCGTCGACGGATTGAGGATGAAGAGGATGGAGATGAAGGTGGTCTGGGTGGTTTGTCAGTTGCCTCTCTTGTGCGTGAGCTCATCCGTAACCTCTTCGTTTCAATGATGGGGCACCAGGATGACGAGGGCCGCTGCTATAGTGACTCTTTGGCGGAAGTTCCCGCCATTGACCCCGCTAACCCGGAGGGACCCACCTCTCAGTCTAGAGATTATTCGTAATAATGTGGATCGCGGCCGCTACAGGAGACTGGACGTGTTCCAGGAGCATGTGTTTGAGGTACTGGAGAAAGCAAGACGTCTCAACAGGTAAGCAGTGAAGAGTGTGAAGATCAGCTTCTTCTGGTCATCATAAAAAAAAAAAACACTTAAATTGTATGAATATCTTCTTTCTGTGGAATTATGGAAGTATGCCGTTTTCTGTAAACTGAAAGGGAATGAGGTTAGACTTTAAAAATGACTAAAAACACCAAAAAAGTGCTCAAAAAAGTGCTCAATATGACTTTTAATAGTTTTTGAAGCCATGCGATAGCTAGCTTTGTGTTTGGTGAAAATCTTCCCTTCCGTCATATGTTTTTCAAACATCACTCCTCAAATCAGCAGTAAGTCGAATTGGACCATCTTTATGAGCTGTTTAATTTAATTTTGAAAAGTTCATTATGTGGAAAACTGTTGCCTGGACATTCTGTTAAATTTCTCTGTCCATGTTCCATGGAAAAAAGATAGGTGTGTTTGGAGTGACATGAGAATGAGTACATGACAAATGTTCACAAATAATTCCTTTAAGCTCCATTTTGGTCTAACAGTGTGAAGTTTGATGGTAGAGCAAACATGAATTGAACTTTGAAATGGTAATCTGAGAATTCATCACAGCTATTGTGTGTTATCAGGACCGATTCTGAGATCTTTGAGGATTCTGTGGAGTTGCATTATTTCTTTGTGAAGATCCGAGATGAGCTATGCAAGAATGGAGAACTATTGCTTACCCCAGCACTGAGCTACACATCCAAACATCTGCATTCTGACATAGATCAAGAGAAGCGAGAGAAACTGCCCCAAGAAATTGAGGAAGACCGGCTGAAACAGGAGGAAGACAAAAAAGGTTTCTAGCATTTTAAAAGTTGTGCATGTAACAGCCCAGGATACCTTTTAAAGCCTTGCTGCTATATTGACTCCCCAATATAGAAGTGTACTAAATGTGTACTTTGCTTTTATGATTTTTAGCTCTTCCAGAAGAGGGCAAAGTAGAGGGTCCTGCAGGAAGCCAGTGGCCGTCAGGTCCTCAAAGCTCATACAGTCAGGATTGCAGTTTTGAGAACAACACCTACAGCGTGGGAGACTGTGTATATGTTCAGCCTTCAGAAGCAAATTTGCAGCCCCACATTGTCTGCATTGAGAAACTCTGGAAGGATGAAGCTGGTGTGCACATCCTCACTTTTTCTTTAATTGCTGCTCCTTGCTAATTCTCTATTTCTTTATTTTTACTGATGAATCACCTCCATTTGCTGTCAAAACTCATGTTTAAAATCATTAATTTTTTGCATTAACATTTGGATGTTTGTTTTCTGCAGGTGAGCAGTGGATGTATGGATGTTGGTTTTATCGTCCAGGAGAAACTTTTCACCTGGCCACTCGTAAGTTCCTGGAAAAGGAGGTATTCAAGAGCGACTATTACAGTCGTGTGCCTTTCAGCAAGATCTTGGGGAAATGCGTTGTGTTATTTGTAAAGGTGAGTAACGAGCCATATTCAAAATATGTTTTAGATCGATTATTAAGTTTATCTCCACAATTTCACTGACAAGAATTAAGCCTTGTCCCAGACTAAAATGCATTTTAATGAAAGCAACTTGTGTGTATCTTGAGAAAACAATAGCACTGACATAATTTAAGAAATGTCTGCACAAGTAATAGGACTGGGCGATGATTAATCATGATTAATCACGAATAATCGTATACAAAATAAAAGTCTGTTTACATAATATATGTGTGTACTGTGTATAATTATTTTGTATATAAAAATTCACACACGAATGTATATAGTTAAGAAAATTTTGTTATAAAATATTATAAAAAATATAAAATATTATAAAAATATATATTTTATATATAAAATATTTGAAAATGAAAAAAAAAAAAAATATATATACAGTATATACATGCTAATAATTCTTAAATATATACATGCATTTAAGTGTATTTCTATATTTAAAATAATTATACACACTACACACACACATATTATGTAAACACAAACTTTTATTTTGGATGCGATTAATCGTTGCCCAACCCTAACAAGTAATGTTTTTTTTTTAAGGCATGTATATATAAAAGTTACTTGTCTCCTAATTTAACTAAGGCCAAATCCTGGCTTAATCTAAGCCATGTCTTTGAAACCAGGCCTATATGACCAAGAGGTTCACAAAATACAGCCATAAGCCACAAGAGGCTCACAGGCTCTTAAAGTATTGTGCATTTAAGTCTCTTGAATGTGGAATTTTTTTAGGAGTATTTCAAGTTGCAACCAGAAGGCTTTAAACCTGAAGACGTCTATGTCTGTGAATCCCGCTACACCGCCAGGACCAAAACCTTTAAGAAGATCAAGATCTGGTCAATGCCGTCAAACTCAGTCAAACTAGTCTCCCGGGAGGTTCCTTTACCTGTAGTCAGAGTTGCGTCCATGTTTGTCAGTGCAAAAGACAAAGTGGCTGCTCTTCCTGATGGAGACAGTGCTGGCTTCATCGAGAAAGGTATGAAGGATTGATTTTGAGTTCAGTTCTTATTTAAATTGATTTAGCATGTAACATTTTTTTTTACTTAATCTCCACAGGAGCGAGAAGATGTTCCAGTTGAAGTGTCCAATGGGGAGCCGGGTTGCCAGTACTTTGAACAGCTCCGCTACAATGACATGTGGCTTAAATTGGGCGACTGTGTCTACATACGTTCCCATGGACTGGTGCGAGCACGAGTTGGCAGGTGGGCAAAATCATGCTTATTTTACCCAAAGTTCTCATTTAACCTGAAAGCTTTGACCGTAATGCAAGTCTACAGCAATAGTCTGAGTTGTTATGGTTGACATGGACAGGATCGAAAAGATGTGGCTGAGGGATGGAGCAGCATTCTTCTTTGGACCCATCTTCATCCACCCTGAGGAAACAGAACATGAGCCAACAAAGATGTTCTACAAACGTGAGGTGTTCCTCAGCAATCTGGAGGAGTCCTGTCCTATGACCTGCATCTTGGGTATGGGCACCAAGTGAATGAATGTATTGTAATTGTAATGAAATCCTAGTTTTATATAGATATATCAGATTGTTGATCCACAACCCATAGCCCACCAAACTGTGGGTGTTTAAGCTGTGATAAAGAAATGGTGCAAACCATTCTTGTCACATGCTGGTGCCTCTGGGGTCATTATCATACTGACAGACTTTTTATTTCAGCATAAAAATACAATTAAGACCTACTACTTGTGGATGTCTGCTGTAATTTTATGGTATAAGACTAGCCACCTGGAGCAAATTTATCATGTTGACACTTATATGACTGTGCTTGCTTACAAATAGGATTTATACTGGTGATTAAGTGCTTGAACATTTAATTTAATTCCTCTGTTCCCTGCCTTTTCTCTATTAGTTTCTATAGCCCAAGTTTTTAATACTTGTCTTTTTTCACAGGGAAATGTGTGGTCTCTTCTTTTAAGGACTTCCTGTCCTGCAGGCCAACTGAGTGTCCAGAGGAAGACGTGCTCCTGTTTGAGAGTCGCTACATTGAGAGTGAAAAGCAGATGAAGAAGTTTAAAGCACTTAAACGTTTCTCCATCTCAGCCAAAGTGGTTGATGATGAGATCTTCTACTTTAGGTACATTTTACTTTCCTACCTTTGTTTCAGTGTGAAGTATCACACAGCCAGAGTGTGTTTATAGAATGTGAATAGGTCATTTAAGAGTTCTTTATTGCTTTTAGTAAAAATCATTGATTGGGTTTATTTACTAACGGTTGCTTTAAATTAATTTTCAGGAAACCCATCGTGCCTCAGAAAGTGCCATCTCCTTTGCTGGATAAAAAGATTGAGGAGCTAGAAGCTAAATTTGCAGACATGGAGGATCTGGATGAAGACATGGACGACCTGGATGAAGATGATGATGAAGCGGCAGTGACGCCCTCAATGCCACCCAGTCAGGCATCCGCAACAAGTGACATGGATATGCCTTATACACCCCCACAGGTAGTTTCTGATACTCCCTAGAAATCAGTCTTTGCACACACTCCAGTTTGACAATTTGAACCATTTTCCGATTATGGATGCATCATATAAATGTTTTTTTACAAAATTGCCTTCATCAAGTTAAAAAGAAAATATAATTAAACCTGAAGTGGTGCTGTAGATATTGTGATTGCTGCCTGTTTTTTTCTTCTTCTTCCTGGTAGTTATTTATTGACTCTTATCCTTTATTGACATTTTTCAGCTGATCAGGCTCAGACTTTTATTCCCCATTTTGTGTAACTTCCCCATAACATTAACTGTCATTTTCTTTACACCCCTGTTTACTATACACAGTCCACGCCAAAGATAAAGGGCATGTCCAGAAGGAAGGAGCCAAGCGCAAGATCAACATGAGTGGCTACATCTTGTTTAGCAGTGAAGTTAGGTCTATTATAAAGGCTCGTCACCCTGATTTCTCCTTTGGAGAGCTGAGTCGACTGGTGGGCACAGAATGGAGGAACCTGGAAGCTACTAAGAAGGTGGAATATGAAGAGTACAGTACAAGACTTTTTGAGAGGTTGCACTAAGTCCGTTGTTGTATTAGTTACTCATTTTTATTAAGGTAAATTGCCAGTCATACTCAAAGCAATTTTTACAAGACATTGGAATAAATGCGACCAATTCTATCGTCATAGAAGAGATGCATTTGATTTTTGATTGTTTCCATGTCTGACATTTCTTTCAGATTTTAAATGAATTTAGATTATTTTTCTTTCTTAAAAATAGCTATTATATTTAATTATATTAAATATCTAGATTTTTCCCCAAATAATGAATGAGTAGCTAGCTATGGTAACTTTGTGTGTTTTTGTTTTCTGCAATGCTAAACCATGCACAATGCATAAGGCTTTACTGATTATATGTATATGGCAACTTATGCACAACATTACACATACCGAAGAATCTGCAATTCAGATATGAATGTTTTCCAGAACGGGCAGCTAAACTGGTTGAGACAGCAGGAACGGGAAGAGGGTCCTTCAGCAGCAACATCAGCAGCAGCAGCAGTCTTCTCCAAGAGCAGGTACCCCAGTCGGCACAATGATGGGAGTGGTGCCTCCCCCAAGCGCAATGGGAATGCTAAACCAGGCCATGTCACCTGTGCCAGGTAACGCCAAATCTCCCCCACTCTTGCTGAAAGAGACAGATGCAGCGTCCGGGCACCCTCCAACAATTCTCGTCCATTTGAACCATCTAATACCACAACTCATCAATCATGTCACCATCTTCTCCACACCAAGCGGACGTGCCCTATTAGTTCTGATTATGCAAACTTGCATTCTTTTTGTCATGTCTTTTGTTTTTGAGTATTGCAATGTTCTTTTCTACTTTTTGCATGACAACCTTTTTTTATTAACCAGTAAACATGTAGAGTTTCTTTTTACAAGCCTGAATTAACCACAATTCAGGCCTGGTTTCATGAACAGGGCTTAGATTAAGCCAGTATTACACCTTAGTTCAATTAGGATATTTAAGTACCTTTTATAAACATGCCTTAAAAAAAAAAAAAAAACATTTATAGTGCGTATCTTTAGATAAAACAATGGCACTAACATATTTTAAGTAAGGCTGTGCAAAAATTAATTGCGATTAATCGCATCCAAAATAAATGTCTGTGTTTACATAATATATTTGTGTGTGCTGTATATAATTATTTTGTATATATAAATACCTATGCATGCATGTATATATTTAAGAATAATTTGTGCTTAAATTCTGTATATATATATATATATATATATATATAATCTATATATATTATATTATAAATATTTTCATATATGAATAACACATTTTCTTAAATATATACATCCATGTGTGTGTATTTATATATATATATATATATATATATATATACACACACATAAAATAATATATAGCACACACAAATATATTATGTAAACACAGACTTTTATTTTGGATGCGATTAATTGAGTAAAAAGGCTGCTTTCGGTAAAAAGGCCCAAACATGCATTTTTGTCTGGGACTATAAGCCTTGTCTCGTGAAACCGAGGTTGAATTTTTGACACTTTCTTTCTTTGACATTGATGTTACTTGTTTGGTAGTTGCATGACGTTTTAAGTCGGCTGCATGTCATCAATGCATGGATTTTTTTTTTTTTTTGTGCTATCTCTTCACCCAAGGCATGATGGGAAATTATGGCCCGCCCTACATGCCTATGCAAGGTCCTTCTGACGGCATGATGGGCATGGGTGGCACACCACCTCATCCCATGGGGGTGCCCCAGCTGCCTTCCCAGCACTTCCTTCTACCAGGCATAGCCGGGTACCCTGGTATGCCCCACCCGGGTAAGAAGCACCCGATTAGTCAGAAATCCCACCTGAAGATCCTCTGACCAGCTCCAATCCAAATTGAAAAATAGGAAATCTGGGTTTATCTTGGTTTGAAGTCATGGCTTTGTTTCAAAAACTAGTGAGGTGCCTAGACAGCAAAGCAACTTATTTGTTTTGAAATGAAGCCCATTTTTGTACATTGTTTCAGTGAATGAAGAAATGCTTTGTATAACTAGATAAAATCTATATTTCTGCATGATCTAATTTTAGTTGTATCCAATTCATTGGATGAGAATATTCACACAACACCACTAACATGCTAATGTTTTTTTTCCCCTCAATGTCTCACTTTTTCTTTACACAAGATTTGTCACCTCCGTTTCCCTCTTGAATTTTTTGTTTTTTAGAAACATAGTTTGTTGGGGGAAATGTAACTAATAAAAACTGTTATTTTATTTATTATATAATATAAATAATTAAATCAGTGCACATTATTTGCAATCTTATTCATCAATGTTAAAATGTAAAGTTACGTGCAGTCATTTATATATTAAAGACTGTTTCCTTCTCAGGAGTGATGGGCCCAGGAATGAAT
The DNA here is from genome assembly GCA_030378365.1 of Hybognathus amarus. Taxonomy (NCBI): domain Eukaryota; kingdom Metazoa; phylum Chordata; class Actinopteri; order Cypriniformes; family Leuciscidae; genus Hybognathus; species Hybognathus amarus. The sequence goes on along the minus strand of JAQIUQ010007036.1, from coordinate 33,000 downwards.
GGTATGGCTGGAAGTCCTGGTCCTGGAAACCATTATGGCATGCAGGTAAAGAACATATTCATGCTGCTTTCAATAGTGACACTAAAGAAGATACAGTTTGCAATCTCCAGCCGTATTCGGACGGACAACGTTTGAATTACAATTTATTAATTGTTAGAAGTTATCACTCAAACGTCGAATTCACGCGAGACTATCTATTTTATTTTTTATTACAGAAGCGCAAGTGTTTTTGTTTTTTTGGGGGTTTTTTTCTGCATCTTTTTGCACATGTCTTTTTAATAAATTTTTTTGTTGGTATGATTTTAATTATAAAAACTTCTCGAGTTTATAGCAGTGGCTGTTTATAATAAATAAATGAACTGAGAAATCTGGACAAGTACCGATAGGCTTTTACTTGACAGTGATATTAAAATGGGCAGTCTTCGCATTTTTAATTGTATATGTTATTTTTTTGTTGAATACCAACCATATTGAAACTAAATTCAAAGCATGCTGAAGATTGTTGCCCAAACGTTGCTCAGGAAAGGTAAAAAAAACATTGGGTAATACAACATCAGCAATCACAGACATTCGCTTTTGAACGGGATTATATTTCTCAGAGGACCGGTGAGTTTGCTGAAAAACAGTAGGAATTTTGCCCTGGAATTTTTATAGAGGTTGTGTGAGAAACACAGACTTTGCAGATTCGGAAGGGATTAAAATGGTAATGTACGTCTGTGAAACATTTCTCTAACGACCTCCTGGAAAAAGTAGTCCCATCCGAATAAGACTTATGTCTTTACTTTTCTCTTTGTCCTTTCAGATGGGTGGATATGGGCCAGGGCAACAAGCTCCACCACCATATCCAGGTCAAGGTCAACCAGGCCAGCATCCAACCCCACCTATGTTTGTCGCCCCACCTCCAAAACCCCAGCGTCTTCTGCATTCAGAGGCTTATCTGAAGTACATCGAGGGCCTCAGTGCTGAATCCCCCACCATTAGCAAGTGGGACCAGAGCCTTAAAGGTAAAAATCCTTTGTGTAGAAATTCAAGAATTGTTTTATTTTGTTTTAAAGAATAATAGTTTTATTTAGCCAGGATGTGTAAATGTATTATAATTGTAATTTCATTATTATAAAAATGCACAATCTTACAAAGGATTCCTATTTCAAAAAATGCTGTTTGTACTTTTTATTCATCTAGAATCCTGAAAAAGTTTTCACGAAAATATTAAACGGCACAACTGTTTTCAGCATTGATGAGCATTTTTGAGCAGCAAATCAGTATATTAAAATGATTTCTGAAGGATCATGTAACACTGAAGAGTGGAGTAATGATGCTGAGAATTTAGCTTTGCCATCACAGGAATAAATTACATTTTAATCATTATTTGAAATTAAAATATTTTTCAATTTTATTGTTTTACTAAATTTTTTGGCATTGTTTATTAAGTTAAAATGGAAATTATATATTTTGCCTTGCAAAAGAATTGTCATTGTTAAAGAAATTTATTTATGAATGGTTTAATTTTTTCCCTATGCCACACTTTTGGAGTATTTTTCCTCATATAATATTGGTGTCTTGCACCAAAACCATTCACAATTAGGTCATTTAAATTGTATTTTTCTTGGACTGTTAGACTTAAATTGGCTGTAAGTCCTTTGTAAATGACTTCTGTGATATTATAGACAAAGCATCTTTGAATGATTCTTTCTAATTATCATTCCTTCAGCACAAAGAAAAGACTGTCGGCTCACCAGAGAGCAGGAGAGCCGTCTCCCTACTCACTGGCTGAAAAGCAAGGGTGCTCACACTACAATGGCAGATGCGTTGTGGAGAACTCGAGACCTGATGATGAGAGACACGCTCAACATCCGGCAGGCATACAACCTTTAAACATTTATGTTCTACCCTAAAACTCAGGACTCTAATTTATGCAAGACTATTCTCCTACCAAATCTTTCCTATTATGACTCAAGATGTGATAAAGTATGATGTACTGTCAGAAATGTTTCAGCAATAAGTATATCTCCTAGTTGTGTGCATATGTGTGAAAAAAATAAAGCTTTTAGCCACCTCTTTAGGTACGTATGATGCACTGGAATGAAGTCACTCATGAAACCATTTAGAACTACTGAAATGGATTTGACTGTTACTTTAGATGAATTCTCGTTGAGTTCTGTGTTTTTATATTGCTGAATACATCACCTCAAACAATTGCATCACCAATTCTCAAAGTTCTCTGGCTATGACCACTATACAATGGCTTCAAATAGGCAAAAGCTGTAAAAGGTCACAGTAGCATTTTATAAATATATTTTCTTTTTATACTGAGGCAAAATAAGCTGAGTTCCTCTTTATTTTACTTATAATGTAATGTTATTTTTTCATTGTGTATATATGCGAAAAGTCTGTGATAAATGCTTTGTTCTGCAATGCTTATACAACACTGTTGCATTAAAAATGGAAAACGTGGATAAATTTCACCAATAAACAGCATTTTAAAAGGATAACGTACTTCAAGCATGTCCAAAACATGTTTGTGAGAAGATTGAGTTACAGCCCCTCCACCCAACACGTATAACACAAGGCCCGCCTCACTAAAGCACAAAAACTCGACATATACAGATTATGTTTAAATACAAGGAATTAAATAGCCAAATGGTAATTTAAATTAGAAAAAGTTTTTTTTATGTTATTTAAAAAAAAACTAATTTTAACCCCACAAATAACTGGCGTGATGTCATTTCCTGGCAGGGGCGGAAAATATCGGGCTATTCTCTTTAGTGTTTGCCCTGTCTACACTCACCCTCTCTACCTCTTCCCCGTTTTTCATACTAAACCAGTCCAGAACCCCTTAAAATAAGACGAAACCGAACTGACACTACGCTTTAACGTCGTAACTCATGGAGTAAATCACAACCGTGGAGAAATAAACTGAGGTGAGCTTTATTCAGCTGGAGCCTGTTGAGATGCGCGAGCTGCTAGTGTTAGCTCGAGCCGTACATATCAATGGATCTCGCTTATTATCATTGCCGCTTTTCTCTGAAAGCCACATATAATATTATGTAAACAGGGCTGATTTGGCTATGTCATGCTTGGTATAAATGTGTATTTTGGGTGTTTGTGTATATGATATCGCTGGCTTCGATTTGCTTTGCAGGGGTAGGAGGAGTCTTGACAGCTGATATTTATTTTCACCAGTTTTATGCGGTAGTTTAAAAAAATCAAATATGTTAAAATTCAGTTGACTTTGCATACTGAAGTGTAGCAGGAGAGTGTATTGTGCATTCTAATTATATTTAATTATACTTAATGACTGTCTGACTGTACAGTGTTAATGGATGTTTTAACCCCCAAGTTACTGTTTATGTTAACTTTTTTTGCATGGGTGAAGTATTTTGTTCTTGTTATTGAGTAGACTTCCAGGAATTGTCAACCAATAAGAGCTCGTTGCCAAGTTACTGTAAAATGCTATGCTCAAAACTTTGCTGAAAAATCCTGTCCTATAGGCCTAGTCAACCACATGCATTTTGCCTTTTTAATTTTATCATTTTATTAATTAAAAAGCTTTTAGTATAAGTTTAAAAATGCCAACCCTCAGGTCGTAGTACGTGTAAATATCAGAATAACTTTTATAATTGTAATATTTAAAATGAATAATTTACATGACTAAAGCAACTTCATGTTAAAATGTAAGTTCCAAATATGATATAACAGGTTTTTAGAGACATTTGTATGTCCATCATCATTGTATTGCCTGGTTTATAGGATTTCCCACCAAAAGGGTTTAGGCAAAATGTCTTAATGAGACATGGTATTGGAAGATATAGAGTGACGTGTGTATATGCATTTTATGTAAGTAGTTTTGTTATAAAAAAAATCTCTGTAATAAAAATGCATTTAAACTATAGACTCTTAGAGTTTCATATTATTTTTTGGTCATATTTTTGCTCCTCTCAACAATACTGGGGTGTTTTTTCCCTGAGTATGACTTCCATATTCTATATGAGCCATACAGACTTCATGTATTAAATATGATGCAAAAAATAAAACGCATGCAAACTTTTTAAAATATTTTTTTTGTCTAAAGGTTCAATAAACTGTTTCAAAAAATAAATCATTCTTAAATCCTTCTTTAAAAATTTCTGATAATAATACAGCATAAATACTTGGAACACCAATCACTAGAGCTGGACGATTGATTTTATTTTTTATTGTTTTATGGTTCGATTAGATTTTTCTCAATTTAAAAAAAAAAATAACTGCAAACTTTAAATATATGTATGTGTATATATATATATATATATATATTGTATTTAATTAAAGTGCATCAACATTAACAAAATTCCCTAACTGAAAAGTCACTGTGCAGTGTGCAACAAAGACTGTTAAACTTTCAATTATTTATAATGGGGAGAAAAAAATAAATGATTTTTTGAAAATATGAATCGATTTGACCAATCAAATAGAGTTTTTTCCCAGCCCTACCAATCGCCATTCAATATCTTGACAACAGTTATAGCCTCACTGGAATATCAAAATTAGTCTTATTTACCTTTAAACAAAACAGCATTACATCAAAAGTGCCATTGCTTAGAAGTGGACAAGAACAATTAATTAACTTAACAAATTGTTCAAAAACACTGATTTGTTCACAGATTTTCACTACTACTATGTACATTGCCAAGACAGTATTGTGCTATGATGTGTATACGTAAAAATGCAGCTTTTTATTTAATTTGTGAAATCCTAAAATCTAAGCTTATCAAATACGTTATTAACATTAATTTTTTGCTTTAGCACTTATATTTCATTTATTCAGAAATGCAAATGTAGATTGATCTCTTTGTTGATTACGCATAACTTTTCTATGATAATGAATCTTGATCCTTTTGATTTTTCCACTCTGCAGGTAGAGCTTTGCAGTCTTCCTTCTTTCTACAAACCCACTCATCTCGTTCTCTCTTCACACGCAACCCTTCCTAAATAAAGTCCTCTTCCTTCCTGACTGCAAAGTCTATACCTGGTCATTCAATCAACCCATCTTCCTACCAGCCAATCAGAATGTCACAGCTTCAGTTCCAGACGCCTGTCAACGCTGCACCCAGTGCCGCCCCTTTACAGCTGGCCACGCCCCAACCTGGGTTCAGCATTCCCTGTGCCACTGCTCCCTTACCCTCAGAGAGTGCCAGTCACCCGATACGAAACTCCGCCCTGCCTTCTGCATCCGCCACGCCCTTCTGCAACCCCACAGGTTGGTGAAAAAGTGCTTTGTGCGTTTTTAATCAAAAGGCATTGTTAAAGTCCACATGAGATCAAATTGTAGGCTTTTTTGAAATTAATATGTTAGCCTTACTGTTATTGCCCACAATGACAACATTTGCATTTAGTAGATGTATGCATTCAAAACTTAGTCTCTCATTTCCTCCAATATGGATCAAAGATTTTGATTACATCACTCTGCACTCTCGTCAGATTACCTGTCCAAGCAAATGCTTTCTAGAATCTACATTGTCCCGCCTCCAAATAGATGCGAATCTGGGGCTACAATCAGTCACTTATTTACACATTTACTATTTTCTACACTCTATAGAGAATAGGGAATGATTCAGACAATGTAAATATGCTTTCCATCGAGGTGAATGAAGTCCGGTTTCTCGTTAGTGTTGCATAGTTTGCTCTGCTCCAGAGACACGATAGCATCGAGCGAGTCGGCGCTTACCAGAAAACATATCGGACCCATTTGAATTCTGCACAGAATTCTGTATTTTAAAGCGATATAGAGAATAGGAGAAATTGTTAAAGATTAGAAGGAAACTGCGGCTTTGCCGAGGTCAATAGCTCTGGCCCAGCTGTGATATAAACTAAACGCTATTGGCTATTTTTAAAAGGGGGCGGAGCTGTTTGATATGTCCCACCCTGGGTTGCGTTTCCGAAAGCATCGTTAGCCAACTATGGTCGCAAGTTCCGTCGTTACCAATAAAGTTCAATGGAAATTGCGACCAACTTGTGACCATAGTTGGCTAACGATGCTTTCGGGAACGCACCTGTCTTACTGTTTCAGAGAAAATTACATTAACACATTGAATATTGCTGCATGTTTCAAGGCTCTTCAGTGGGCCTTTAACTGTTAGGTCTTGAAACTTGAACATTTGAATTCTTCAGCTATGCCCAGGGCCACATGGCAATCTCAAACTTTTTTGTATTTTGTAAGTAAAAGATTACTTTAATAACATATTTCCCATCCACAACAGTGGTTTCAAACTGTCTATTTGAACATTTTGAAAAACTACAGTTCAAAAGTTTGGGGTCGGTATTTGTTATTAAAATAAATTAATAATTTAATACTTTTATTCAGCTAGGATGCATACAATTGATCAAATGTGAAAGTAGAAGGGTTCCGGAGGTCGAGGCCGAAGCTGACATTACTTGAGTTGATTGAATGTTGATTCAGGTTAACCAGTGGCCCGATTCTCTGGAGGGCCGGGTTGGCTGGGACAATAACATGAGTGTGGGCCCCCAGGTTTGACTGGTGAAAAAGTGTAACATTTTATAATGTTACAAAAAAAAATCTGTTTTAAAATAAATGCTGCTCTTTAAAACTCATACTATTAACCCAAAATATTATGCAGCACAACTGTTTTCAGCATTGATAATAAGAAATGTTTCTTGAGCACCAAAATCAGTATATTAGAATGATTTCTGAAAATTCAGCTTTGCCATCACAGGAATAAATTACATTTTAAAATATACTAATATAGTAAACGGTTATTTTAAATGTTAATATTTCACAATATCACAGTTTTTATTATATTTTTGAAACCTAAAAGTTTTTCTTTTAAAAACATTAAAACATCTTTCCACCGACCCCACACTTATGATCAGTTGTGTATTTTTCAGGCTTTTTTAATGCACATGAAAAAACATCAGTACATGGTTTTGCCCTGATAACAGTTTTATTTTTTTGGATTGGTTGAGTTTTAAAATGTTTTCTTTTTGATTTATTGATTTAGTATCTAACATGGCAAACCCTAAAGAGAAGACCCCAATGTGCTTGATAAACAAGTTAGCCCGTTACAATAAGATCCAACCTGAATACAAGCTTCTCAGTGAACAAGGACCAGCCCACTCCAAGGTAAGACTTGTCACTTTGCTATATACACACACACAAATATCTCTTCCCACCTGTCTGAACTTTCTGATGGTGTCTTTTGGACAGATTTTCTCAGTGCGGTTATCTCTGGGGGATCAGCACTGGGATGCAGAGGGGACCAGTATCAAAAAAGCCCAGCACTCAGCAGCGTCATGTGCCCTTGCCGAAACTACTCTCCCCAAACCCAGTCACAGAAGCCCCCGCCACCCTGGCAAGAACCCAGATGGGATCTACAAGGGCTCAGATTGTACGTCCAATATTTTTTCTTTATCTTCTCAATAGGGCTAGTATGGAGCCCTGCACATGACATGCAGTCAAAGAGATATATATATTTGTGGCCACAAATTAAGAACTCGTAAGTAAATCGTGCGCATTATGTAATATTTGTCCCTCAATTTAGTCAATTGTGGCCATGTTGTACTAATTCAATCCCTCATTTTGATTAAACTAAAACAATGTAATTAACTATGACTTTAAATTAGTAAAACAAGGGAAAGATTTATTATATTGTGCACATGATTTAGTAAAACGAGAGAATGAATTAATATCATGCACACATTTTACTTAAAACAAGGCAACGAATTGGTAAAAGGTGCTTGCGCATTAGTCAGGTGTGGTAATGAATTGTTAATTTGTGGCCATGATATACATATTATTTTTTTCATGCATGTTATGTGCAGGGCTCCCTAGAGTATCACCCAAAAGTGAAAATTCTCTCATCTTCACATTGCTGAAACCTGCATGAATTAGGCTTTCAAGCTCCAAAAAGGCAAACAGTATCATACAAGAACTCGATAAGACTTGCTTTGCTTTGGCAAGCTCTGTATTCTGCAGAGTTTAGCTCCAACCCTAATCAAACACACCTGAACCATTTAGCCAATTCAGGATTACTTGAAAATTACTGGCAGGTGTGTTGGAGCAGGGCCCATCTTAAGAGAAGGGTTTGCTACATCTTCTTTAGAGACTTCAAATGTACAGTCACATGAACTATTTTCATACATGGTGAGTAGATTATGTATGATTTAGTTTTTTGGTGAACTATTCTTTTAAAAATCCAAATAAATGTCTACTTTGTATCCACTTATTTTTTTTAATATTATCCCAAATTACAGTTCAAATGCTTGGGGTTATTGGTTTTTTTATTGATCAAAAGCGACTGTAAAGACATTTATAAGGTTACAAAGGTTTCTATTACAAATAAATGCTTTTATTCTGAACTTATTATTCTCCAAAAAATATTAAGCGGCACTACTGTTTTCAACTTTGATAATACATTTCTCCCATTAAATCAGCATAATAGAATCATTAAAGGGGTGGTTGATTATGATTTTATGATTTTACTTTTCTTGAGTTAGTGTGTAATATTGCTGTCTGAGCATAAACAACATCTGCAAAGTTACAATGCTCAAAGTTCAAAGCAAAGGGAGATATTTGCTTTTAAAGAAATCGTTTTTCAAGGACTACAACAAACGGCTGGTAGGGACTACACAAGCTTCCTCCTGGGTTAGTGACATCACTAACACTAAAATTTACATAAACCCCGCCCCTGGTAACACAGTCCATGTTTAGAAGAGTTGTTGTAATCAAGCACATTTGTGAGTCAGATCAAACTGTAGCATCCGTCTTTTCACATGCAGTTGAAAGTCACTCTGTGTGCATCTCACAACAGTTCCTATAGGAGCAATTTATAGATTATCCTAACAGAATATGCTAATTGAAGATAGTTAACTCCACATCAGCAACATAAATTCATCAACTAACCATTCAGAGACGTCCTGTTGCATTCTACATGTTCTCACTTCTTTGGCCCTGTTTACACGAGAACGCTTGCGGGTGAAAACGTAAAAATATTTTATCGGATGTGCCTTTCGTTTACACGGGGACGGCGCTTTTTGGAGCTTAAAAACGCTAAAAAGTGAAACCCTCCAGAGTGGAAATCTTAAAAACACTCTACCGTCGCGTTCCCGTCTAAAAGGTTAAAACACAAAAGTCTGCTAGACAGTGAAGGTTGTACGCAGGCGCGCGGACTTGGTGTTGTTGTGTAGCACTGCTCCACATTGCCACCTAGCCGTTTGGAGTGCATACTACATCGATTTTCACACACTTTTGCGTCACCATATCCACGTGGATTTCCCACCCATAATGCTCGTCTAAAGTAAACGCAGAATAAAAAGTGATACCGCAACGCCACTTTTGCGTTTTCTCTTAAGATCGTTTCCGTGTAAACCTCCATCTTTGTCCAACTCCGGTTTAAACATAAGGCAGAGAAGTTTCTGACATTTTAGCGTGTGTCTGCGTGAGGTAATGGGAGCTGCTAACACGCTCTCTGAAGCTCCGCCCACTGTTTTGGGAGACTACAACTCATTTGCATTTAAAGGGCCAGACACCAAACGGTGCATTTTTCCTCACCCTCATAAAGTGACGACTTTAACATGCTATATAAAAATATCTGTGGGGTATTTTGAGCTATAACTTTACAAACACACTCTGGGGACATCAAATATTTAATTTACATCTTGTAAAAAGGGCATTATACCACCCGTTTAATGTAATGCTCATGTACAGGCTGCTGGAAATTCAGCCTTGCCATCAGAGCAAAAATGACATTTTTAAATTGAAAAATATTTCACAATATTGCTGCTTTCATAGTAATAGATTAAACCCCATGTAGGTTGAACCCATGAATGTTAGCAGTGCAAGCAGTTGTTTGACATGCATCTCTCTCATGCAGATAACGTAACCCACACTGTGGAGCTTAATGCACTTTGTATGAAGTTGGGCAAGAAGCCCATCTATAAGCCTATAGATGCCTACCATGGGATGAGACCAGCATTCAACTACAACATCAGTAGCACCGGGCCCTTATGCACGCTCCATGCAGCAGTATGCACTCTCTTTGAATCCTTTGCTTTTGCTTATTGAATGATGTAAATTAGAAATGTTGTCTAATATAGCCAGTGATTAATCTTATGTTTTATTAATCTTATACTATTTCCCTTTTCTTCTCTTGATCAGTTATTACTACCCATTTCCTCCTGTGGGGCCAGTACTGTATCATATGGAGCTGTCTATCGGTGGACAACAGTTCCATGGCAAGGGCCGCACGCGTCAAGCAGCCAAACATGATGCAGCGGCCAAAGCTATCAAATACCTGCAGAAAGAGCCAATAATGCAGCAACTGTCTGAGGTGAGTTTGTATTTATAATATGATGAACTGGCTGTCAGTAATGCCAGGTACACACTGCATGGTTTTTAGCCCCAATATTTACTCGCCGAACAGTTTTGTGAAAATCGAAGACTTATCAAAATCAGAGGCAAATCTTGACAGTCGTGTAGTTTGTATGATCAAAGACGCGTCGCTGATGCCTGTGAGATATTTCGCATGCTAAATGTCTGGACTTGTCTGCAACTCAGTCATGCAGTGTGAAATGTGTTTTGACTGGAAATTACATTGGTGACCTACAGCCAATGAGAGAGCAAGATTCAAGAGTCATAAAACTGCAACAAAAACTTCAGCATGCATGACTTCTCTCCTTCATATTCTTTTTTTTCACTGTAAATTGGTGCACAGACAACTTGGGTCACATGCTTTTTACATGCATCATTTTAACAAGAAATCCTGTCTCATGCATACAATTTCTGGTGTTTGTTTGGTAGCGGAACTGTCGCGATTCTTTCTATTGAAATATTGTGTAGCACGAACTTACCATAACACCACAAACTACTGTACTTGGTCATTTTACAGGTAGTTTTCTTTTGTTAAATACCATTTTATTAATAGGGAAAATGTTTATTTTTAAAACAAAAACATCATCAAGCTTGTGTTTAGATCACTTTAAGAATGTAAGGTCTCATCTTCGTTTAGAAAAGATAATAGCAGAGAGTAAAAACAGATTGGATGAATATAATAAAAAATGGAATAATATTCTGTGTATTATAATTATATGAAATCTTGTAGTTTTTCCTATCTTTTTCATATCATATTTATTCTTCTGCCGTAATATATTTTGTAAAGTGTATCTATCTTTTCTCATGTATGTTTTGGGGTATGAATGTGAGGCTGAATTTATAAGCATGTAGAGTTTGTCTGTAAATTGTATTTCTTATTAAATAAAGATGAAAAAAAATTATATATATATATATATATATATATATATATATATTATTATACATATATGAAGAGTTCAGATGCAAAAGCCTCTAAGTGCCATTTGAAATTTTCTTCTAAAATGATCATTTTTATTAAGCTTGTATAAGTTCAGTAATTTCACTTAAATGGCAATGAAGATTACCTATTAATTGTCATTTAAGTAAAATTACTGAACTGAAATATACAAGCTTGATAAAAATGGTCATTTTAGAAGAAAATTTCAAATGGCATTTAGAGGCTTTTGCATCTGAACTCTTTATATATATATATATATATATATATATATATATATATATATATATATATATATATATATATATATATATATATATTGTGTTGCACGTGACCCCCTGTCACCAATCCGTCATGTGATATGCACACAACAGCAACTAAATGGTACTCCAGACACTTCGTGTAGTGCGAGAAGAACAGCAATCCAACCATTTTGAAAATCGTGCTGTGTGTACCAAGCATCAGTCATTCTTTGAAAAGGGCTGCTTTCAATTCTTGAGCCTAGTAAATACAAGCAAAATGCAATTATCTGATCTATTTAGTTAAATTGTAAATAACAATCCCTCTCATGTAGATGGAAGAAGAACCAGTACAAGAAAATCTTAACAAATACCAGAATCAGCCAAGTGTTCGAGATTGCACTGAAGCGCAACTTGCCTGTGAATTTCGAGGTACGTCATGATCCTAATATGCATGGCTACAAATGTACAAAAAATACTTTCATGATGTCTAAACCACAGATTGTTAACTTTTCTTTAATTCTCCTCACTGTATACAGGTGCTAAAAGAGGCTGGTCCTCCTCACATGAAGAGCTTCGTGGTGAGGGTTACGTGGCGAGTATTCAGGGAAGGGGATGGCAAAAGCAAGAAGATCGCCAAGAAGCTAGCTGCCATCGCTGTGCTGGAGGAGCTTCGTGGACTGCCTCAACTGCCTGTCGCAGACAAAATACCACTACGCATTAAAAGAAAAGCAAGTCCATTATTAAGGTAGATGAGGACTTATACTTGGATGGGTTCATTTGATGGCTGGAGTGCTTTTCTGTTCAAAAACTAAAAATAAATGTTGCTTATAAACATGAAAATTATTGATTTGTAATAGTTTAGCTTATTGAAGTGTTGAACATTAATGTAATTATTAAAGTACCAAGTTAGAGTGTTCTTTCTAGTTACAGACCAGTACATCAGCCTAGGAACTTAATCTTTTTTATTGATTATATTTAATTTACTTAAATAACTGCATCTGCATGTGCCTGATTGGCCAATTAGCTAAAGTGGTTTCAAAATTTACCAACGGCATTAATGGATAAGTCTTTATATACAAATATTGTTGTGATTTTTGTTATACTACTGTTGAAAGTTTGGGGTCAGTAAGATTTTTTTTTAAATGTTTTTAAAATACAGAAAAACTGTATTTTAAATAATATTTTGAAATAATACAATTTAAATTAAATTATATTTGTAATTTATTCCTTTCAGCATCATTACTCCAGTCCTCAGTCAGTGTCTAATGATCCTTCAGAAATCATTCTAATATGCTGATTTGGTGCTCAATACATTTTTTTTCTTATTATCAAAGTTGAAAACAGTTATGCTGCTTAATATTTTTGTATTCAGGATGATTTAATTACCAGTAAATACCATTTTGGTAAAGTTTGACATTGTAACTGAAATATCCCTAACCTAACTGATATTGTCTCATCAGGAAACGAGTGACGATACCAGTGCAGACACTGGCTGTTTTTTATTAATTCATATTCTCATTAATCTAAATGTATTAATCAAGTGTGTAAATATGTGTCTCTTTCTTAATGAATTTTGCACCCGCTCTCAGCTGCAGACCAGTCCAGAGTATGGTCAGGGCATGAACCCCATCAGCAGACTAGCTCAAATCCAGCAGGCGAAGAAAGAAAAAGAGCCAGAGTACGTGTTGGTGACGGAGAGAGGCCTGCCTTCGACGCCGGGAGTTTGTCATGCAGGTATTCTGTTCTCTGACTCTGTATTTTTATAATAGTTCAGTACACATTTTGTGTGAAGGCCTTGTTCTTTATATGCAACCTGCAAAAGTGCCTCTCATCAGAAATGTTCCCGGGAAAGTGATGTGCCCCTGTGATCGCTTTCTGCTTTTGCTCTCATACGGAGTTACTCTGCATGAACATTTTAAGAATCCATCTCCATACATTGTATACATACATAAACCCTAAAAAGGTTATTAAGCGGAAAGGCGTTGGTATTTTTTTTTGAGTTTATTAAAGTTCCCCTTATGACTAGTGTTGCTGGATTCGCTTTTTGTACTATTTATTGTGTCTGCTTTCAAGCACCTTTTGAGTTGATAAAGTCGCTCCAGATCTAACTTTGTTATTACTTACTTATTTTTTTCTCTGGCTCAGGTGTCAATTGCGGGTCAGAATGCAGAGGGAATGGGTCCTAGTAAAAAAGTGGCCAAACGAAATGCAGCCGAGAAGATGCTGGAGCTTCTGGGCTTCAAAGTGCCTCAGCCACAACCACCCAAACCGGCATTGAAAACAGATGAGAAAGTGAGTATCTGCTTATTAGCACTATTTAATTAGCATAAAAAACATGGTGAAAGTAGTTTCAGGGGTTTTCAAACTGTGGTCCTTTGCCGGAAGGGACTGAAAAGAGAGTTTTAAGAGGGTAAAAAAAATAATAAAATAAAAAATTATATTATATTATAATTATATTATAATTAAAATTATATTATTATTAAATTATTATTATTAATTATATTATTAAAATTATATTTATATATATGTATATGTATGTATATATGTGTATATATATATATATATATATATATATATATATATAAAACAGAAATCATTACTTTTTAAATTGTATTCATGTAAGTAGTTCTTAATGGTGGGCAAACAAAAATATAATATAATTTTATAATATATAATTTTGTGTAAAAATGAATAACTAAAAGGTAAAAATTTGCCAGAGAATACATGATCTGGACTAAAAAATATAAAAGAACAACAATATAAAAGTCAAGTATTTAATTTAATATAAATAATAATTCACTTTTGTTTTTATAATATGACGCCTAATAATTTTATCACCCAGCTGAAACTTTTGAATACAGGGAAAAATATTGCTGCTATATGTACAGGGGTCATCATCATATTTAGGGATCCTTGGCATCAAAAAGTTTGACAACCCCTGAATTTATTCAGAAAATTATTATTTACTCATGTTTATTTTGTTCCAATCCTGCATCGCTTTCTTTCCACCATTGAGCATGAACAGAAACTTATGAGTGTCAACTTAAAGTGTAAGTGTAAAAAGTTAGAGTACTTTTTGTTATTTATCTTTATAAAGATACCTGCTAAGAAACCTGGAGATGGACGAAAAGTGACCTTCTTTGAACCGGGATCTGTGGACAAGGCTGGTCTTGGTATGTGTTGTCCAGTCATTTGTCATATTCAGCTTCTATCTTCAATATAGATGTGGTCATATGTACATGGTCCTTGTATCATTGTTCATTTTAGTAAATATTATTGCTGGCGATTAACACTTGCGTTTCTCAAAGCAGTCAACAAGGAAGAAGATTTCCGAATTCCTTTTCTCAGCCATCAGCAACTTCCTGCTGGCATTTTACCCATGGTGCCTGAGGTGGCACAGGCGGTGGGTGCCAACCAAGGACCCCATGCAAAAGATTACGGTCGTACAGCTGCCCCCAACCCAGCAGTGGCCACAGTAACGGCCATGATTGCCAATGAGCTGCTGTACGCTGGCACGTCCCCGACCGCGGAGGGTATACTAAAGACCAAAAACAGCTTGGCACACAGACCCCACGGACCCCTTACCAGACCATCCGAACAGCTCAGCTACCTGGCCACTGTACAGGGTTTACAGGTATTGAATATAATGATAACACACTTATCTATCATTTGATGTCGCTCAACCAATCAATTTTTTTTTGTCACAGGTTGAATATAAAGACTTTCCCAAAAATAACAAGAATGAGTTTGTGTCTCTGATCAACTGCTCCTCTCAGCCCCCTCTCATCAGCCACGGCATTGGCAAGGATGTGGAGTCCTGCCATGACATGGTAAATCTTTTTTAATTTTTTTATTAATGCATTCAGCAAGGAGACATTACACTGATCAAAAGTGTAAGTTAAGGGTACGTTAATGCAACAATGATGTACTTTTTTAGCTACAGACGACAACATTGCCAATGTGATCCCGTTTCAAACGGACCGTGACAAAAGACTAAAAACGCTGCATTATGCTGCCAGACCAGTAGTTGGCGATGTCACTTTGTAAAGAAACACTGCGCACCTATAGACTGAGCACATAATACGCATGCGCATTACATCACCATTTTCACAAATTCGCTTTTTTGTAGTTTACATGGAGACGATTAACGGTAGTGTTTTCAAAAACATACACTTTGTAACCCGTTTTTAAAAGTTTGCGTTTTCAGGCCCTCAAAATGCTGTTGTCGTGTAAATGAACGACCAAAACGCATTAAAAGTTTTTCGTTTTTTAGACGCATGGTGGCAAATTTACTAAACAGGGCAATTTAGCGTGAGCGCAATTCCAAAAAAGCACAGATGGGGGTGAAAAGTTCTGCGCGTGATCTACTGACAATGTAGATCTACTGACTCCCTCAGAGTATAATGGACGTGGCTGTGGTCACAAGAGGAAAAAACGATATAAATACTGTTCGTTTTCTCACACAATCCGCTCGTTTTGTATCTTAGGCCATCAATGTGTACTTACATTTACGAGTCATTAAATAATGTTTAATTTGGACTTCTGTGTGTGCTCTTTGAGGTGGTGACCATAGACCTCCATTATATGACTGACAGACAAGAACGGTTTGACCTAAAAATATCAAAATTGAAAATACTGTAGAAACAGACACCTACATCTTAGATGCCCTTGATGTAAGCTAAAACATACCAAAAATGTATTTCAAAGTGTATTTAAAACTGTTTTTAACATTGATAATAATAAGAAATGGTACTTTGGCACCAAATTATCATATTAAATTACCTTCTAACGGATCATGTGACATTGAAAACTGGATTAGTTTAAAATCGCAGTAATATTTCACAATATTGCTATTTTTAACTGTATTTTTGATCAAATAAATGCAGCCTTGGTGAGCATCAAATCCTTCTTTTCAAGTCTTTTTATCTTGGTAGTGTACTTTAAAGATTGCTGTGGAAGATCTATCTTTACTTGTATCTTGCTCACTGCAATGCCTCTTTCTCTCCGGACAGGCTGCTTTGAACATCCTGAAGCTCCTGTCAGAACTTGAACCAGCAGTCCAATGAGCGCACAGCTAATGGACCAATGTCAGGGTCAGTATTGTATGGTCTTATTCATTTTACATGAACTAGTTGTATTAATATATGCATGCATTGACCGTAATGTTCTTAGTAGATGTCTTCCAGAGTGATTTGAATTCTTCTCGCCTATCTCCGCCTCCACAGGTGCAACAAACAGGACCTAGAGGGCAGTGCATTATTAAAACCGGCTAACTCAAGCACCATCGGAAAGACTCTGGATGGCACAGTGTAGAATTGGCTATTTGATTAGTCGTTTTATTTGCGAAACACTAGAGAAAAGCCAAAAGCAGAGTTTTGATTGGCTGTTCAAAAAGGCCTTTGAGTAATTCAGAATTTATCTTGGATTTAAATTAATTTAAAGTATTCAAAACTTGCAGTTGAATAAGATTGAGAGATGTTGATGTTTAATGTGCACATGCGGTGATACGTTTTTAAACGCTAAGGCTTTGGAAAAGTCGCCTCATCATATCCAGTGAAGTGGTGGTTTTGTTTTTGTTGTTAAATTGTAAAATGGTTATTGTGAAGTTTGACCATTAGATTGGCTTTTCTTCATTGCTCCAAGGAAGTCATGTATTCAGTGTCAATTTTATTTTCTCACTTTTATTTTTCTATTTTTTTTTTTTAACGTTGTATTATAGAAACCCATGGAGTTGGGTTGTATTAGCGCTGTTGTGAAGTGCAGTCTAAAACCCCGTTGAAGGATATGATGAAGCTTTCAAACACATCTCTGCTGTGGCGGTTTTTTCTTCAGTGCTTTCAGTTACAATGAAAACCATAACACTCAAAAGAAATCATCTACATTTTCATGTAGGTCTGGGAAAATGTTATTGTTACTTCAGTGTAGAGTGTGTGGTGGTGTTTTTTTGTTTTATGTGTGTGTGAATGAGTGAATGTACGTATAAAGCACGATATTGTTCAGTCATGTCAGTTAAGCTGATGCATTCTCCTATCAGTGTTGACCCCACCCACTCTCTGCCAGTTGCATCCTGTTTTCCTCATCAAATATGAGTAAAAATGATGTGCCTCTTGCACAAAAAAACTGTGTGTTCTGTAAATTAATTTTTAAATGTAGGTTTAAAGGCCTAAAAATGTCTTTGAAGAATAATTAGAAAAGCTATTTTTTATATTGGGAATCTATTTAACCTGGAGTACAATTTCTGTTAAATGGTGGTAAAAAAAAACAGAATTATGTGGGCATTCTAAGTAAATATGGACAAGAGTGAGCAGTGTTGGGGAAAGTTACTTTTAAAGAAACGCATTACAATATTGATACTTCCTAAAAAAATTCCTAAATAAATTAAATGGGAACCAAACGGTTCAAGGTCCAAAAGACCGTTTCAGTGCAAACTGTTCAAAGGGCTTTAAACGATTCCAGATGATGAATAAGGGTCTTGTCAAGCGAAACGATCGCTCGTTTAAAAAAAAGTAAGTTTTATAAGCTCAAATGGTCGTTTTGCTCTGTTCTGCGATGTGCGTTTGTGACTCCCCTGTTCGAAATCGTTCATCAAAATGAACAAATCTTTTCCTGAGTCAACTCGTTCATTTCATTTTTTGAATGAACCAAATGACACGAAAAAAAATTCAGTTCATTTTGATAAACGAGTTTCCAACCAAGCCTCAACATTCTAATCTGAAAGCTGAAGCCTACCCGGAAGTGCGCTAAACTGCAATACATCTCAAATCCGCTAGAGGCCGGTCCCAAAGGGAGCAAATATCCATAGACGTCATGTTAAAATGTCCGTTTTCACAGCATAAATTTATATGTTTACAGTTTGGTCCCATGGACCTTTATTGTAATCTTCAATATGTTCCGCGTGCCTGACAACTGTGAGGGGGTGAATTTTTTTTCTACTCTTTAGTTTAGATCATATTTAGATATAAAATGTATGACAAATAAGGCTGGTTAACTTTGATTGACAGCTGATAACGGGCTGCGCCGAGTGAATTTGAGGTTTTGGCCATGATCTGACACAACACATCATACCACCTCTGTATCCTTTCTGAAACTTTTGTATTTTGTATTTCCGAAGATTTTCCAGTATGGCGTCGCCCGTACCCCCATAAACAGCTTCAAACCCGTTCTTCAGAGAGTCTATGGGTGACGTCACAGACGCTTTGTCCATATTTTTTACAGTCTATGGTTCCAACAGGAGAGTTACGAACGCATCAGAACAGAGCAAGGTGACCATTTGAGCTTATAAAACTTAAACTTTATTTATTTTTGAATATTTATTTTATTAATTTATTTGCACTGAAAGGTCTTTTGGACCTTGAACCTGTTTGGGTTCACAGTAAAGTGCATTATATGGAGAAAAAATCCTGGAATGTTCTCATCAAAACCTTAATTTCTACATGGACGTCTTGGATGACATGGGGGTGAGTAAATTATCTGCAAAAGTTTTTTTTAGACATGCGCATACACGCAGATAGCTCAAAATATGTAGATAACACAGCCACTTTTGACTTAAAAGTGGCGTGTATGTATACACAAAAGTCCTTATGTACATTTTTCAAAGAAGGAACATGTTACATTGTTTAAAAAAATAAGATTTAAAAATGAATGTTATTTTACTAGATTGATTGACTACAGAACTTGCATTACTTTTAATGCTTTACCCCAAACATTGAGTGATTGTGTGAAAATAATTTTTTTCACTTCATGTTTTTTTTTATTTATTTAAAAATTTAAAAAAAATTATTTACATTCCTGAATGTAAATGTACCCAAATTAGCCCAATTAATTTTTATTTTTTTATTTTTTTTTGGTAGTCGCTTTGCCAGATGTTCTCAGGGCTAAAAACTAAAGAAAAGATAAGACAGAGAAAAACAACAAGAATAATGCAACCCGATTTTGGAACTTGCGGTTTGTTTTTATGAACAAGTACAAGCAGCAAATCGTTTTCAATATAATTGGAAGCCACGGGGAAAAAAACACCAGTACACTCTTATTTAAAGAGGTATTATGCCCAATGACTTGCTCAGTCCAGTCCCCAATCCAGTTGCTTAAAAACACATTTCAGATGTGAGCCATATCAGTGGTTGTTGAACGACTCAGCGCATGAGTGATTACGCCAGCCTGAAAAACAGAACACAACTGAAGTGGGCCTACATAACCAGAATAAAACCGATTTCACTTCAAACAGTGACATTCCCACACATCCATAATAATATAAACCAATTTGAAAGAATATTCCACACATTATTTGCTGCAGCTGTTCAAAAAAAAAGACCCGTCAAATTTGTCATGTTCTGGATGTTTAAGCAGCCTTTATTGGGCCGTTGGCTGCTCTTTTCTTCTTCATGGTCTCAATGAACGGGTACATGCACCGGTCTGAACCCATAAAGCGATATGTCACCACATTGGATTCCCACGGAAACAGGCTGCAAAGACAAGATGTCATTAAACGCTGATGTGTAGGGCATCAAGGTTTGCTCTTTTAACGGCAAGAATTTACTATAGGAGGCAGAATATTTAGTGTGATGTCAGATGTGTATAGAATAAGACTTCAAGCATGCTGATGTTGGTCTGTACTCACGCTCTGGCCAGGAAGGGAAGTAGGTTAGTCTGGGGATGCACACTGACGGCTGGTCTATGAGAATGGCATTCATAGCCTGCTGTACACAGTACAAGGGCTCCAGTGGGAGGCAGGATCAGTTCAACCTCTTCCCTGTAGGGGGAGAGAAACGGCAACAGTCGAGTACTATGAAGGTCCATTTACTGTGATTTACACGTTCAGTGTAGACCTTGATTTCTGAAGGATCATGTGACAATGAAGACTGCAGTCATGATGCTGAAAATTCACTAGAAATATGTGTTACATTTTTAAAATATTCAGGAGATACTTTATTTAAAAAATACTTATTGTTTTATTTTTTTTTTTTTTAAATCAAATAAATGCAGCATTCATGAGAATAAGGGAACATATTATACACTGACCTAATCCTGCAGCCATGAAACATGCCAGTGTCCACAACATAAGGGCACACAAGAGTGGTCTTCACTCCATCCACGTCCTCTTCGGTCAGCAGTTCATGGGCCAGAGACTCATGAAACCCACCGCGGCAAACTTACTGGCACAGTAATCCTAAAATTCACACATACAGACATGAACATTAGGACTAAAGCAAACAAATTTCGACAAGTGGGGCTTAGAAAATACTATTAAAAAAGAGCCCTCCTCACCTCTACACAGGCTGTGCTCTTGAAGAGTCCAAGTACACTGGCAATAGTGATGATGTGGCCATGATTATTGGCCTTCATCTGAGGGAGGCACGCCTTGACAGTCTACATGCAGACAAACAAAATAAAGCAGTTTGATAAGATATACCCTTAAAGTGCCCCTGTGCTATTTTAAAGGTTCCTGCTTTTGTTTTGGAGGTCTCCTACGATAGGTTTACGTGCATCCAAGGCCATACATTTGTTTTATTTTTCTTCATAATACACATTGCAACATCACCCATTTTCTGACAGTGTCTGAAACATTAGATTACAGTCTCTCTAAAACCCTCCTTTCCAAGAGCCTACTTATTTGTAGAAAACTAAACATCCATTACCATATCTTAATTTCAGTTAAGAATTCTTGCTCAGCTCTTAATACACAGTGAACCAGTAATGATGCCGCCGGTTACAAGCTTATTTAAAGGAGTAGTTCACTTTAAAAAAAAAAAAACATTTGCTGATAATTACATCACCCCATGTCATTCACAAGATATCCATGTCATTCTTCTTGCAGTCGGAAAAGAAATTAAGGTTTTTGATGAAAACATTCCAGGATTTTACTCCATATAATGGACTTCAAATGGGAACCAAACGGTTCAAGTTCCAAAAGACAAACTGCAAAACATTCAAAAGGCTTTAAATGATTCCAGACAATGAATGAAGAAGTCTTATAAAGTTGAAAAGATTTTGCTCATGTTGATAAACGAGTTCGAACCAGGAGAGTCACTAACGTGCAGTCACAGAAGACCAAGGCGACCCATTTGAGACTTATAAAACTTAAACTTTTTTTTTAATGAGCAATTGTTTCAGCTTTGATAAGACCCTTATTCATCGTCTGGAATCGTTTAAAGCACTTTGAACGGCGGTTTGCACTTTGAAACTGTCTTTGGACCTTGAACCATTTGGTTCCCATTGAAGTCCATTATATCAAGAAAAAATCCTCGAATGTTTTCATCAAAAACCTTAATTTATTTTCGACTGAAGAAAAGAAGGACATTGGATCTCTTCGAATGACATGGTTGGGTGAAATTGTCGGCCGAAAGTTTTTTTTTAAAGTGAACTACTCGTTTAATAACCAAAGACCTCATCCTTTGGAAGTGCATGCAAAGTGAATTTGCTTTCATAGCGCAGGAAATAGCATCTTACTCGACATGTCAGTTACAACTACAGTGTTTGAGGGCGCGTCAGCAAAGTATGCATGATGTTCGCAAGCAGCCAATGGAGACCATAGGCTGGAATTATGCAAATTTGTTCCAACCTACGTAGGTTTGCACAGGAAGTCTTTACTTACGACGCGTTTCAGGCAATTCAGAATCGCTTCTTACTTTTGATAGACAATTATCCTGCACTTTGAAACTTTGCAGACCTTTCACAAACAGCTATTACACACTGCATGAAAGTTATAGGCTTATATCTGAAAAAGCATTATAGAGGCACTTTAAAATTAATCTTCTGTCATTCTAAACTTGGCAAACTGTTCGGTTTTCTGTTGAACACAAACTGAGAATTCTCAGAAGAATCTTTATGCAGCTCAATGAAAACATCATGAAAGAAAAACACCATAACGGAACAATTAGAGTAGTCCACATTCACTTTATTCTACATCTTCTGAAGACATACGATAGCTTTGTGTGAGGAAGAGATTGAAATGTATGTTGTTATTCACTGATAATCCTCCCCACGGGCAAAGTTCGGCAATCTCATTTGGTTTGGTCAGAGATAAGATTTCAGCAGACATTCAGTTAAAAGCATATGAGAATGAGATTTCAGAGCTTTGGCAGAGGGTGTTTGGTTTTGGATTTTGGGAGCCATGATTATTGTGAATAGCTGCATGATGGTTCTTCAAAAAAAACAAAAAATACATGGAAGAATGATAAATAAAGAAGTTGTCATTTAATAAATATATAAGCTGTGATCTTACACAGACCAAACTTACAACCATTTTCACGGCACTAACAAATAAGTAACACCAAGGATGTTAAGAAATGCAAGTACCATGGTATTCTTTGTCCTTGAATAAGGTGATCATAGGTTTAAATGGTAGCACATGGTGCTAAAATCCTTATCCTAACAAATACTCAAATTGGTGAACATGATCAAATAAAATGTAGATGCACTGTAAGCTGCCTTGGAGTAGTGTGTCTGCCTATTGAATGCAAAGAACCACAGCATCACCATCACTGGTTGTTACAATGTCTTTTTGGGATCCAGTGCACACATCAGCTCAATGTTAACGTGTAGGCTGCTAAAAGATTGCTCAATGTAAGCATTAATCCACTTCATATATGGTCAGGTTATTTGTATTAGGAGGATCAGAGTGAGACTTTTGCTTGGGAAGATTATGTTTTATCAGAGAAGGGCTGTAAATAAAGCTAAAGGGGTAAAATCAGTAATTCCCACATCACACATTCTATGCATGTCGAGTAATACAAAGGCAAAGCAGCTTTATTTAATTCTATTTAATTCAAACGTTGGCATGTATGCGGAATGTAATTCAGTATTGTGCAAGGTGTTCACGTAGCATTGTACTATAATTCTCAGCTTAGAAGATTCATTAAGGTTGAGTATTTGATTTAGTTTATGCTATGCATTTTTATTTCTTCAAAGTCTATTGAGTTCACTGTAAAAAAAATGCTATAGTTATGCAGCAGTTTGCCAGTAACTTACTGTAGATTTAAATTGATGTATATTTACTGGCAACAGTTTGTTCAAAGTTAAATGAACATTAAACATTAACAAGTCTTTGTCTTTACAGAATAAAAACTAAAATAACAATCTAATGCAAAGCATTTTGGGAACCAGAAATCTTCATCAATCTTTTTCTGTTTTTCCCTTCAGATTTTGTATCCCAGGATGCTTTGCATGATGCTGTTATTTTTGTTTTGTTCTGTAAAGATAGAGACTTTAATGTTCATTTAACTGTGAACAAACTGTTGCCAGTAAATAACAATAATTTAAATCTGCAGTAATAACAATAATTTAAATCTGCAGTAGTAAATTTGACTGGAATTTACTGTAATTTTTACAGATTTTTTTACAGTGTTTTTTTTTTTTTTTTTTTTTGTCAACCGATCACACTAAATGCGTTTGTAATATATACGCTAGAGTGAGTTTTTACGTGCATATGATACGCATTGGTTGGTTAGGTTAAGTTTAGGTGTGGGGTGGGGTGCGTGTGTATTATAGCCTACATTTGGCTAGAATTAGTGGTTTGCGGTGATGTGTATCATGCAAATGAACCTGCATATCAATTGCACGCGAAAAATTGCGTCTCATATGCACGTAAAAACTCATTTTCGCGTATATATTACACGACAATACACATGCGTGTTATAGAGCGCATTTACGTGAGAACAGCCTGTACTAACAAATCCAAACCTTGACCTTAGTGTTTTCTAGAGCCCTGTTCCACTGTTACAAGGAAATTATAGGCCTATATTATTATTATTATTGAAAATGATTACAATTATTTGAAAGTCTATACTTTTAAAATTAAGATAAACATATTTTGGTCACTCTCATGTTGTCTTTCGGTAATTTTGACTAGGGATTTATCAAAAAGTAATATCATTGGACTACAATTTACTGACTATAGCATACAATTTAAAATGCCATTTTAAAAAGTGGGAATTAAAAGGTCATTAAAAAAATCACACCTTGGCACCAGGAAGATCATTGCAAAGACGGCTCAATAAAGCGTTTGAGATCATTTGTTTGAACTTTGACGGTACCATGTTTTATATTTTACTTCAAACTTACAATCTTACCCAGAAGAGGGCGTGGCAGTTTACTTTCAGTGTCCTCTCCACCATGGTATCTGGGCAGTCCAGGAGTCTCTCACCGGCCACCACCCCGGCATTGTTCACCAAGTAGGTCACATCCCGTCCCACATCCTTCCGTACCTGTTCGGCAGTGCGGTACACTTCCTCTCGGTTTGTCACATCCACCGTGTACCCGTGTGCCTGGCCCCCTTGCGCCCTCACCATCTTGGCTGTCTCCTCATTAGCGTCTCCGTTGATGTCCCACAGCACCACTTCTGCGCCGTGTTTCGAGAACTCCAGGGCGAACAGGCGGCCCAGTGCTCCCCCTGAGCCGGTGATTAACACCAACTCGCCGTCTATGGGCTTCGTGCGCGGTCTCAGCACGATGCGCAGACAGAGCGCAGGATGGAAGTACACAATGTCCAGCATCATCATCTGTAAATCCATTAGGAAGATCATGGTGCCCCAAGTAGATGTGTGTGATTGTTTGAGGGAGTGAGTGAGACAGCCAAGCTTGTTACGGGACTAGCCATGCCTTTCCCCTCAGAGGCTGTTTAAATAGGCCTGATACCGTTCCTCAGGATTAGGGAAAAATACCTCAGCCACTAATTAAAATGCGCTGTGAGAAAGGCCTACTTCAAGACTGTGCCCTAAGGGAACACGGTGAGTGGAAAAAGATGCAATGCTCTCAAAAGTACTGTGATCCTCTGAGACCATTTGCCATCTCTTGCAAAATGCAATATCCTACGAGATGTGATAATTTCGGTAATCGAATAATCGGCTGATTATTTTGAAGATTATTAAGTAATCGTTTGTTTGTTTGTTTGTTTGTTTGTTTGTTTGTGGTAATCAATACCAAACCATAGACCTAGCCTTTAAAATTATTTAAAATAGGCTACTTATAGGGAGAGCGGGCACAAAGTAACACTTTTTGACTTTGTCAATTTGTGTAAATCTACTTAGGGTTTATAATTTCTCTCCCCCCACATTAATTTCCCCCCCCCACATTTAATTGTCTAGCACAATTATGTGGTTTTGTTTTATTAATACAGTGTATACTTTTTTCTTGATTTACCCTGAAAGAATGGAAGTGAAATGTGACAACATGCCCCATAGGTGGGGTAAATTGTAACATGTGAGGGGCACATTGTAACATCACCATATGACAGCTTAAAATGCTATCTGATCTGATCAAAAACATATGCAAGTCAAACCAAAATATTTTCTTAATAAAATACAATTATTAACTTTTTCATATAAAATAACGGCATTTTTTAATAATTAAAAATAAACTAATTTTTGAGTTTGACAACAAACACATCGGAAAACACAGCTATACAGCATAATTCAAAAACAAAATAATACTTAATAATTTCTGAGCATTGACTCTCAGTCTTTATTTACATGTTTCTCATGTTTTCTCAATAGAATTCATAAAAGTATAGAATATAATATCATATTTCTAATAGGGGCACATTGTAACACAGTGTTACAACATGCCCCAACTGCACAACTGTGATTTAAACCCTGCTAGTGTCTTCTGCTAGTTAGCGAAGCATGAAAGAACTAAATCAACGGTTAAACAACAGATTGGAGATTAAAATAATATCAGATTTGTCTAATTTTAAATAAACACAAAAAATAGAGACGAAAAATTAACTTAAGTAAGAAATGCACTTTTGCTATGGTTAAATAAATGTTCAGTGATATCTTACAAAGATTTTGGAATTTTGGCGCATTTTTTTCTCTATATAGTGTTGAAATGGCAACTAGTAAATATACCAAGTTTCGTCATGCCAGCATGTGTGGAAGTATTTAAAACAAGCGTGTTACAACTAGCCCCGCGTTACGTTGTGCCCCGCGCTCCCCCTAGTAACAATTGAATGAGGCATTCATGTTCAGGTTCAAATAAAGCATCAAAAGCAAGTAATCATGGTTTCATAGAACAACACTGTTAAAATATATAATATAGCCTACATAAAATAAACTATCATCGGTAACACTTTATCTACTGAACCTTATTGTAAAGTGTTACCCAATCATGCTTATGTAGCCTACATTATGTATTATGACAAATGCATGCTGCATCAAACAGCATGCAGAGATGGAGTCTGAGAGCACGCTTCATGCAATGATAGTTAGTGTGGAGCAACATTTACTGTGAATGGAGCCAGTAAAGATGCCACTCAAGATGCTGAGATGCCAGTAAATCGTTTGCATGTAAATCACTTTAAACGCATTGGGGCACATGCCTTTGTGAATTCACAATAGCATATGATAGTATTGTTTTTAAATTGTTTTAATACATCGATGTAGCCTTAGAAAATGGTCTATTAATGCCATTTCTTGTTGGCTTGACGTCCCAGACAGCAACATTGTGTCTGCCCAGATCGGCCACATCTGGTACACTTGGAATCCACAAGAACCAGATGTGGGCCAGATCTGTGCCAACACTATTCACCAGTGTCTAGCCTAAACTGTATGCCTACAGTACTGTGTACACAACCATTATAAAATTGGTTGTGAAAAATAAGAAGAGTGGCGCTGTTCCGCTTCTATAAATCTATTGCAATTGTCATAATGCAAGTTTGGCAATAGTTTGAATGGAGTATAAATCTCAGAATTGGTAATATTGCAAGATTACATCAACCTCTAAACACTATGAAAACCCACTTTCACACATATTTATAGACCCCACTTATCAAATCAACCTCTGATTTGACCTTAGCCTCAAAGCTAAGGGTGGGTAACCAGAAGTGCCACAATATTAATGTGATCTCATACTGTATGCTGAAAAAGCCACACTAACATATAATGGGGCATCATTGAGTTCCCTGAACCACTAAAAAAAAAAACAATCCACTGTGGACATTTGAAAACCACAACTGATATATCCCTAGCTTTTTGTGACTTTGGTCAAAGATGAATTTTAGTAACCAACAATCTTTTATTATTTAAAGAAAATCATATGGGAAGTGTTTGTGCCATAAGGAGATTATGTGTGCGTGTTAATCTGTGTTGTTAATGCATTTGTAAGGCAATGCAATTCTTGCATGTTTTGAACAGTGGTAGTCTTGTTTAGTTAGGGACAAAGCACTGTAGTCATATGGATCAAAGGTCTCCCCAAGGCATTGCAAGCTTTAAATCAACTTTACCTCACTTTTCAAATTCGCAAATGTCAAATTAGTATTTATTTTAATATTTTGCATGGTTAAATCACATTACTTTATTCACACATATACAGTAGACTATACCACAAAGAAAAAAAACAGTGTTTTTTATATATTAAAAATTCAAATAATCAAAAAAAAAAACAGTGATGGGGTAACATTACAAGCAACGTGAGTAACATAATCAGATTACCCTCAAATTGCCTACTACGTGTAAAGTAACGCATTAGCCTACTTATAGATTTACAACCAAATACTAGTTTTTCAAATAAGTAACACAAGTTACTTTGTTGTTGCATTTATTGACTGTCTCTAATGTTGAGAGAAATCGTGCAGTAGGCTATTGACGGAATTATGTTTAGCAGTGACGGAACAATCAAGTACACCTGGCCCCGAGCCTGCAGTGGGGCCTCCCTTATTAATTTCCAAAGCCAGCTCCTGTGCAGGAGTGAAGCTGACTGGTGGTGGCTTTCCCTCAGTGCCAGCAACCTCAGTACTTCTTTTGGTCGCTTCAATAAAAAAAAAAAACCTGAATAGATGTAACTTCAAGCTAGCCTCGTGAGACCATCCTGATCTCAGCAAGCTTTCAAGTTTCACTCGCAGATCAGTCTGGATACTTTCCGTTAAAGAAAATTTGGGAGCAGTTCACCAAACGAACGTCCAATCAGCGTTGGCCTTGAGACGGGTTGAGGTGTGACGCAACGAGAAGCGCGACAGTTTAGTCCAGAGTCACATGGCGGCTTCAGCGGATGAAACTAGCATCAGCGTGGCTCTCGAGCAAGTTTTATCGGAATTACAGAGTATTTCCTCACTGAAAGAAGAGCAAAACACTGCTCTGGAGGCTTTTCTCAGAGGAAAAGATGCTTTTGCTCTTCTCCCGACTGGTTTCGGCAAGAGTTGCTCTGATTGGTTGATTTGGCCCGTCTATCACCAACATAGGCCAATCAGCTAACCAGTATTTTCGCCCCTTTCCAAAACTACTTCAACGGAAGGTTTCCAGATGGATATGCAGACAAATCCATGCTGGCAGAGTCAGGTTAACTTCAAGCTGGCATTGACATACCATTAGATTTACTTACCATTCTGAACTCTATTTTTATATTTTATTTTCACCTGCTGCCAGGTTCTTTTTCCTTCACTTCAGTTGCTGCTGCGTGAAAGCAATTAACGTTACTGTTACACACACATTTTGCAATGTATTGTGACACACATTAAATGTTGAAGTATTTTAAATAGTTTACACCGCTACTTACGCATTGAGACGATCAGCAATTTCCTGCCAAGACTATTTAAACCTGACTCGAATTAGTAAGATCATATGATCCTCAACTTACTGTTATGGAACCAATTTAAGCGCGGCTGTTTAGCTCGGCTCATTCAAGTCAGGTTTTGGACTTTAATCCCCACTTTTCTAAGCGGCTTTTATGGAACAGCCCCCTGGAACTCTTGCACTCCAGTTCACAACACCTAATTTAGATAAAATACAGAACAAACAATATTGAATCATTTTGAAGAATGGCATTATCAGTACAGAGTCATACAAGGAATTTGTTTTTTATACATGTTAAACATATTATATAGGAAAATGTTAGACAAGATACACTTGAGTGTTATTGGCTTTGTCTGTAGTAAGTGCCTAAGAGACTTAATTGTTTATGAAGAATATAAACTCTAAATAAAAACATTTAATTTGGCTTGAGCAAGCCTATCCTAAAAGTTTTGAGGGCAATATAGTTTATCAAGCACAGACAGATGTATGGGTATGACAGATAGGTAGAGATAAATAGGCACACAGAGATGAATAGATAGATTAGGATAGAAAATTATTTTTGATCGACGTCATGAGTTTACGGCCGCGGCTCCACCTCGATTCGACGTCAGCACTTTGCCCCTAACCAATGAGAAGCATTGTGGGCGGGGCTACACGTGTACCCCGCCCAGGTGCACCACCGCCGAATGCTGTGAGCCTATCAGTGGGGAGTATAAAAATGTGAGTGGTTTGTTTGCCAGGTATGGTCACAATGGGTCCTGCCCATTGTAAACATCAGGTGGTGAGTGTGTTGGACTTGAATTTCGAACTTGATTGAGGTGTTTACTAGCATATTTGTGGCTGGCAGGACATCCTCTGGTTTTCTCTCTGGTGTGCACTGGCCCTTGCGCCAGGTAAGTTTCCGTATTTTAAAGAGTTTTCTTGGTTAACGGGAGACTGAATTTGCTCGTATGTTTTGAGTGTGTTGTTTCGTAAGTGTCTGCATTCTCATAAGGCGAGTGACGACGTGTAGCAGCCTACAGTGCTGCAAACTTCCTGTGGTAATGTATGATTTTAAGGTAAGTTAGTTTGTTTTTAATTCTAAGGAAATGTTGTTTTTTTTTAATCTTTTGCATGTGTGACAACAATGTCCAAGGGTTCCTGTGATTTATTTGAGGGCAGGATTTTTGCAAGAACGAAATATACATCCAACGTAAATTGCATGTAGAACATTTTCTCAATGTAGCAATGTAGCTTTTGCTTCGCGCTACACCGCTAACTTACTTGCTGCAAAAAGTAGTTAGCTACTGGAAAAGCTACACTGTTTAAAAAGCAACTGAGCTACTGAAAAATGTAGTTAAGTTAGTAGCTACGCTACTTGTAGTTAACTACTCCCCAACACTGAGTACATATTCATAAACCAAAGCAACAAACACTTTTACTCAGTCACATTAGCAGGTGTAGGCTATTTGTTGCACTTTTGACAAGCAGCTAGAGATATTTTAGTGTTGTGTGTAATAAAACAATACTCTTTGAAATCGCAATTGCATTGCCTTGTTTTAAACACTAAATATTTTACTTAAAACATTCCTCAGCCACTTATTCAGTTATTTATAATATACGTTGTTCAAAAAGCAAAAGTAGTTTCAGTGTAGCTAGCTACTTTTTGATTGTAACTTGTAGTGTAGCTAACTACTTTTCTAAACGGGTAGCTTGACTGTAGTTAAACTACTTTAACTTACGAGTAGCTTGTCAAACTACAGTTTCAGAGTAGCTTCCCCAGTACTTTTGTTTTACAAGTGTAAAATCTTTTGTATGTGAGTAGTTTGTGTATTTTCTTTTTTATTGGATCACTGAACGGGAGGGGTTGGCTGTGGTTATAATTTGATTTTGTGTATTTTCACATTTGTGTGTGTATGTTGGATATTGAGTGTGGGGTGAAAATCCAAAGTGTCTCTGCCATCTTCCTCTTTGTTCAAGGGAAGGTGTTCAGAGCGACTGAAGAGAGCAAAATCATGTTCAGACGTACCTTTGACCTTCATCCAAACGTCCTTATTTACAATCCAGGACAAACAGGTGAGCTGTGAATGACCCTTGGTTGAAGCTATCATCTTCAAATGCATTATGCAATATATGTGAGTTTGTTGGTGTCTTTGCAGTTAATTTCAGAGTTGTCTCCATGGATCCCAAATTTGTGCCTTTTGATCAAATGGTAAGACCAGATGTTTCACCATTTTGAGTGTTCCGACCATAAATTAAAAGCAAATTAAATGCAGGTTCTTTTAAGATGCAGAAATTTCAACTTCAATGACTGCTTTTAAATGTTTATTATTCCGGTCTGTCTTGCAGTACAATCTGCTCGAGAAGGTGAGTTTGCTTCGGTGTAAGACTTTGAATGGAGCCAATGCAGCTTTTTGCACTTTTCTTTCTTTGCAGATTTTCTCTGAGCTGTTAATTTGTTTTAATAGGACAAAGATAATAACCGGATTGGTCAGTGGACAAATGTTTCCTCAACGGAGCTGATATTGGAACTTCCAGTTAACCCAGGCTCAGATGGGGATGTACACCCTAAAGGCTTTTATTGCTGACCGAGAAGTCTCCCAAGTTTTTGAGGTGAAAAAATACAGTAAGTTGTTCTGTATGTGCAGTTCAATGACAGATCTGAGGCCTTAACCTAAAGCGCTTTGTTTCTGGTTTAGTTTTGCCCAAGTCTGATGTGACTAAACACACCGCAGACCTACAGCGTTGCAGTTATGGGACTGAAAGTTGAGTCCTGTGGCAAGTGAATGATGCTTTATTTTCTTGTCTTGTGGTTGGTCAGTTCTTTATTTTGTTCTGATGTTTCCCAGTTTGTCCGTTCCAGTTGTCTGTCAGCGTCAATATGGCTCCAGCAGTGCAGATTCTGGTCTACAGCGTTCTTCCCGGTGAGAATTTAGTTGCTGCTAATGTGCCGTTTGACACTGATATGTGTTTCCAGAACCATGTACTGTATGATGTGGCTATTTTTCAATTTGGGAATGCTGGTGTGTGTGTGTGTGTGTGCCTACAGGGTGTTGGTCCTTGTTCCAGGCATCTCTGCAGTTTTCTCCAGCTGTTCCTGCAGAGGGAAATGTTCTGATGGTTCCTGCTCAAGCAGGATCTCTGTGTAGCCTCAGTGCTGTAGATTCATTCATTAAAAACCAACACATTATGACTTTAGTCTTCTTTTTAGGTCTTCTTTAGTCTTCTTTTTAGGCCGGAGGACTGGAGGCCGGAGGACTGGAGGCCGGAGGACTGGAGGCCGGAGGACTGGGAGGCCGGAGGACTGGAGGCCGGAGGACTGAGGCCAGGAGAGAACAAAATATTTGATTCTGAAGATTAAATCCATCCATCCATCCATCCATCCATCCATCCATCCATCCATCCATCCATCCATCCATCCATCCATCCATCCATCCATCCATCCATCCATCCATCCATCCATCCATCCATCCATCCATCCATCCATCCATCCATCCATCCATCCATCCATCCATCCATCCATCCATCCATCCATCCATCCATCCATCCATCCATCCATCCATCCATCCATCCATCCCATCCATCCATCCATCCATCCATCCATCCATCCATCCATCCATCCATCCATCCATCTGAGGACCATGGCGCCCGCCCTTGCTCCCCTTTCAGTGTGGCCTGGGCAGGGCGCCATGGTCCCCATGGCGCCCGCCCTTGCTCCCCTTTCAGTGTGGCCTCGGGCGGGGCGCCATGGTCCCCATGGCGCCCGCCCTTGCTCCCCTTTCAGTGTGGCCTCGGCGGGCGCCATGGTCCCCATGGCGCCCGCCCTTGCTCCCCTTTCAGTGTGGCCTGGCGGCGGGCGCCATGGTCCCCATGGCGCCCGCCCTTGCTCCCCTTTCAGTGTGGCCTCGGCGGGCGCCATGGTCCCCATGGCGCCCGCCCCTTGCTCCCCTTTTCAGTGTGGCCTGGCGGCGGGCGCATGGT